>VZRE01005512.1:40581-77545 GCA_013396775.1 Cephalopterus ornatus | reverse complement strand
TTTTTTTTTTTGGTCATCATTATTTGTTTTTTTAGGTTGTTATACAACACTTTGGTTCAGAAGATCCTTTGTTTCCCCAAAAATAAGCAGACCAATTTTATTTCCATGAAACACTTTAAAACACTTGAGTTCTGTAGGTGTTATTAAAAACATTGATGGATAGAATTATCCAAGAACGTGTATTAATTTAGTATTTGTTTTCTGTTGCAGTTCCCAGAGTGTGGTTTCTTTGGCATGTATGACAAAATTCTCCTGTTCCGTCATGACCTGAACTCAGATAATATTTTGCAACGAATTACATCAGCAGAAGAGATACATGAGGGAGACCTTGTTGAAGTTGTACTCTCTGGTGGGTATTCTTGTAACAGTGGGACAATGCTTTATTCAGTAGATTAATAGAAAAAAGGACTTCATGGAGCACTATTTTCATGCCTGCCTTAAGCTCTTTGACTCAAGTCTCATATACTTTGGGATAGAGGTTTCCAAGAAAATCTGAGTGGTACTGGTGCTTCAGTACTCAGTTTTGTTATTTTTTTTTGTTGTCCTGTTTATTCTTCTTCTGGTTTATTATTATAAATGAATCTGAATTATACAAATATGAAATTATATCAATATAATATTATAATTACTTAAGGTGAAATGCAGGTAGGATCCAGAATTTGTTCCTCCAACCCTGTCTTTGGTTTTCTTTTGCTTAGCTTTATCTTTTTGTTCTGTAGTGTTTGCTGTTGATGGCTTATGCTGCTGCAAGGCTTTATATAAACATAGTTGCTGAATCATATATATATAAGAACAGACTCTTAAGGCTTATTGTTAACCTGTAGTACTCTTCAATAATTGGGACAAAAAAACCCCAGCCCTAATTGTTTCTCATTGTATGTGTGTAATCAATACTCTGTTAAATTCAATCAAAAGAGCCAGCTGTAGTTAAACTACAAATAAAAGCTGGACTTAGTAACAAGCAGTTTTTTGAGACTTTGAGGATAAAGTGCCAAACTGAGGTTACATTATAGGAAGAGAGATCTCTTAACTCTCATGGGATTAGACTTCTAAATTTGATCAATGAAATATGAGTTCCGGAGCTGTAAGGCTGAGTTCCTCGGCTGCATTTCAAGGCCTGCTGTTGTAGGTGTGTCTGGGATGTTCAGTAATTGGTCATCTTGGTTTGACCTTTTCCTTGCTTCTCCTAAATGACACATTTGAGAAATTTGTCGTGTGTCTTTTGACACTCTCTGACAGTTTCCTTATAGACAGAGAGACAGACCTGAACCTGAGGCATTTTGTAGACATGTAAATCTCTTTCAATAGGGTTTTTTAAAAAAAGAATCTGAATAGGAAGTGTTAGTACCTATTTGATCAAAGAATAGTAGCTATCAGGGCAAGGTAATGGTGGTGTAAAATACCTTTTTTCCCCTGCCCCCCCCTCCCCCCCCCGAACAAACAGGACAAAAATAAGTTAAATATATCTATGCTTGTTTAAGAAAAAGAACATTATTAGGGAAGTTTCCAATGTTCCATGGAAACTGTCTCCACAGTTCTGTTTTGATACATCAAGAGTTCAATCTAATAAACTGTATTGAAAAAGTCCTTTAGAAGATAAAAATCTAACCTGTAGAACTGTCTTTTCTTTGAAAATTTTGTGGATTACAGAACAGCTTGAAAATTAAGTTACTCTTTCACATGTTTGTTGTTATTTTTAGCAAAACTTCTTGTACTTGCCTTCAACTTAGTGAGGTTTTCAACGCTGTGACTCATACTATTGATTAGTTGTGGCCATTAGCCTACAGAGTCCAGTAGATTTTTTTCCTTAATAAAAAGTTAACTGAAAACCATGTAGTTTTCTAAATGTGTATTTAAATGGTATACAGTAAAATGCTGATGTCTAAACAGCTCATTAGTGTTCTTTAAATTAGCCATTTTTAAAACAGCATGTTCTTTCCATAAATCCTTGTTGAACCAGTGGTAAGAACCATAACTTACTGCAATTTTTTAAAAGCTTTGGCTACAGTTGAAGATTTCCAGATTCGTCCTCATGCACTTTATGTGCATTCCTACAAGGCTCCAACTTTTTGTGACTACTGCGGAGAGATGCTTTGGGGTTTGGTACGACAAGGATTAAAATGTGAAGGTAAGTCTGTGATATTTAGTGTATTTGTGTGTGTGTATATCTGTATAAGATGAGGAAGAAGAAATTGTATCATATTTGGTATATTATCAAGTGATAAAAGTATTATTTAATTGTTGGAAGGGTTTGTGCATCAGAAAACCCAAGTTCTGATCTTGGCATTAACACAAACTGCGTGTGACCTTGGGCAAATGACTTAAGAAGTGTTCTTGTTTCCCACTTCAAAACAAATAACTAGCTTATGACCATGTGTTCTTTGCACAAGGGGAGCACACACTCTGGAGAGACTCCCAAAGGGGAATCCCTTTCCTTGTGGCTTTTGTCCAGCTGGCTGCTGAGCACTCTGCAGCCTGCTGTCAGGTACTGAAGCTGCCTTCTCAGTGGCTTCCCTCTGGCTCTGTGCTCCAAAGTGAGGGAGTGATGAAAGCCTCCTGGTGGTGGGAGATCAGCTGCTTCCAAGTCTTAGACCTTGTTTCTAAAGCTGGGTTTACTGGAGACCAGCACTGTAATAAGTACTGCAGAAAAAGCTGTTTCTGTGATTTGCATCAGGAACACTAAAATAAGAGAATTTAACACAGTGCTCTATTCCTGCCTTGACAATTTTTAGATCATCTTTTTAAAACTGCTTTGTCAAAACATTGGTACAGTTTTTGTTACTTTGAATGTTGGGAGTTTTTTTGAATAAAAAAAACTTACTCTTCCAGGTTGTGGTTTAAACTACCATAAACGATGTGCCTTCAAGATTCCAAACAACTGCAGTGGAGTGAGAAAGAGGCGTCTGTCTAACGTGTCTTTACCAGGAGCAGGGCTTTCAGTTCCAAGACCAGCACAAGCTGAACATACATCCTCTGCCTCTGAAGAAGTATGTAATGTGAAAGGGGAATCAATTTCTGCTATTAAATTGTTATTAGCCTTTCACTCATGGTTATATGAACTCTGAGAACTTTGGTTTCAGAATATTAAAACATTTTGCCTTCTTTGTAATACAGATTCATTCTGTAATTATGGTATCGGTATAAAATAGTTACTTGGCTAAAGGGATACAAATTGTGAGCTTTTATGCTGGGGAGGAGAGAGTGTTCCTGATATGCTGTTAAGCTTTTTAGAGAGTTAATCTTAAAAAACCCCAAGCCCTATCAAGGAGGGTGTAGGGCGATCAAGGGCTTACAGTAAGAATAGTCACCCATAGGAGTTCCTTTTTATAATAGTTATGATGATTGCTGAGAGGTTATCAATTATACTGCAACTATATTGGGATCATAAGACAGGACAGGCAGTGATTAGATCCATTTGTTCGATTGTGCCTTAGTCTTTTCTACTTATCTATTATTTTACAGTATAACCATTCTTAGTTTAATCATAGTTTAAAATAGAAATTGTGTAGGCTAGTTCAAGAACATATTTTTTTTAGATAGAGGCTATAAAAGCCTGGTCATGAAAAATATTCTGTTGTTTATAAGTACTGGTGACATTTATTCAGTGAACATGGAATTGTAACCATTTATCACAGAATTTAACTTTGGTTTCTATGTGCATGTTTAGTACCTCTTTCATACCTCTTCTTTGTTATACTCAATGCCTTTTCTTTTAACCTAATTTCAAAGGTTTTTTTTTTAGGGAATAAATTTTCAAAATAATTTTTAAATTTTCTAAATACTCTTGCCTAACAGGCATGCCAGACTTTGGTTTTAAGAACTGATAGCTTGAGGTAATGATTGGAATTTGGTTTGTCTACCTCCAGTATTTTCTATTTTATCGTCTATATGGGGGTCTATGTGTGCTGTCTGTGAACCTTGTCAGGTTGCTTAAGAAATAGAAGAAAGTCATGAGTAAATTTTTACCATTTTATCTTCTGTGGAAATAAAGGTTCATACCTACTTTCCTGCTTTCTGTAAGGCTTTTCCATCTGGTGTTTTCTTGGCTTTATTTTACAATACCAGAATGTCGTCTTAAAGCTTCTTGGCCAAGTTGCTTTCTTATCTGGTCAACACCTCCCTTACAACCCCACTGACTTTTTTTACGTTCACCAGCAACCCCAAGTCCTTCTCAGCAGGGCTGCTCTTGATCTGTTCACCCCCCAGCCTGTGTTGATACTGGGGGTTGCCCTGACCCAGGTGCAGCACCTTGCACTTGGCCTTGTTGAACTGCATGAGATTCCCATAAGGCCCACTTCTCAAGCTTGTCCAGGTCCCTCTGTATGGCATCCTGTCCCTGTGGTGTGTCAGCTGCACCACTCAGCTTGGTGGCATCTGCAGACTTGCTGAGAGTGGACTCAATCCCACTGTCGGTGTCAGTGATGAAGACATTTAATAGCACTGGTCCCAGTATGAGCCCCTGAGGGACACCACTTGTCACTGATGTCTATCGGGACACTGAGCCATTGCCCACTACGCTCTGGATGTGACTGTCCAACCAATTCCTTGTCTACCTAAAAGTCCACCCATTGAATCCATCTTTCCAGTTTAGAGTGAAGGATGTGGTTGTGTCAAAGGCTTTACGGAAGTCCAGATAAATGACATCTGTAGCCCTTCCCTTGTCTAATGATGTAGTCACTCCACTATAGAAAGCCACTAGTTTGGTCAGGCAGGACTTGCCCTTGATGAAGCCATGCTTGCTGTCTCAAGTCACCTCCCTGTCCTCCATGTGCCTTAGCATAGCTTCTAGTAGAATCTGCTCCATGATATTCCCAGGCACAGAGGTGAGGCTGACAGGTTGATAGTTCTCAGAATCCTCCTTTCAAACCTATTTAAAAGTGGGTGCATTGTTTGCCTTTTCAAAGTCACCACAGACTTAGCCTGACAGCTGTGACTTTTCAAAGCAGTCATGGCAGTAAAACTGTTTTTGGTGCACCTTATGTACACCTTCTTTATTCCAGCGCTGCTGCCCAGAACCGAGTAAGAGGATTCCCTCTTGGAGTGGCCGCCCCATCTGGATGGAAAAGATGGTGCTTTGCAGAGTGAAGGTTCCACACACCTTTGCTGTTCACTCCTACACTCGTCCCACCATATGCCAGTACTGCAAACGGCTGCTTAAGGGCCTTTTTCGCCAAGGAATGCAGTGTAAAGGTAAAAATTTCATTTTCTGCTGCAGCGATAAATTTCAGTAAAGGTCTTGTATTTAAAACTAATTTCAGCTTAGGTGGTTTGCATACTGCAAAATAGGGCAGTGTAATTTTTGAAAAATTGCATAATTTTGAGAAGATTACAGCAACTGTCATTTTCATTTTAACAGACTGTGCATTGTACATTTTTCTGAAAAATAAGATTTAATCATAAGTGGATTGAGAACACCTTAATTCTAGAAGGAGAATTATGAATTAATGAAAATGGGAAATGCTTCCATTTGTTCAATGTCAGTTTTATAGACTCATCACTAAAGAATTTGTGAGTTTTCGTTCTCTTAATCTAGTACAGGATACTGGTTACTGTCTTTTGGAAATATTTTATACCAATAGGTGCCCATCCTGAACCAGCTTAGACTTCATCAGCTGCATGGTTTTTATGTAGCATATGTTAACACGCATGGCTTTAATTCTCAGACTCTTCCATGCAGTTCCTAGGGCACAACTATGACACTGTGATGATCTCCTGGCTTTTTATGGCTCCACAGTGTGGATCTGTCAGCTTTGTTGCAGGAAACAAAAGTCTAGTGATGAATCCTAAACATGAATATGGAAGGGACTTTGCATTTCTCTTATGTGAGTTTGTCAAACCGAAGGTCAGCATTTTGAGAGAGGTCACTTAATGCATTTTCAATTTGCTTTATTAGAGGAGAGGAAAAAAGTTTAAGCTTACAGCTATGTTAACATTTGTGACTAAAAATACTGCTTTCTCATTTATAAGTAAGGAAGTAGTTTTATCTTTCATTTCTGTTGTTATTAATTTGCAGTCTTTGTAGTCTGTTTGAAGTCTGCATCCTGAACTGTTTTTGATTTTTTTTTTTTCCCCAGTCAGTGTGTGTCTTGAATACATGTAATACATAAATAATGAAGCCTGAAAAAGGTGCTTTGCAGTTTTAACATATAGATGCTGCAGACCATATACAATTGCTGTGACTATATCCAGCTGAACAAGTGGGGCTACCACATCAATTTCAGGGAAATTAATGATACTGGATAAAAATAACTTTTATATACGGAAAACAAACATAGAGAAATGTTATGTATATGCACAGGACAGAAATAAGTGTATTAATTGGCCTCTATTTATGCAGTATGATCCTATACTTATTTCCAGTATATCAGGACTTGATATCACACAATCCAAATACTTTCATACTGCCTTCTTCTACAGACTCTTAATGTTTCCCACCAACTTCATTGTGCACATTCCCAAAGCTTGGGATCTTTCAGCAGTCTTATGTTCCTGAGTACCCGTAAGAGCCCTGGATTTCTTGAATTCATCCAGGCTACTACTTGGACTCTGAGGATGATGTTTGGGATGCTAAGGCTGTATTCGTGGTACTAAATTAAATGTGCACAGAAATATTCCTGGACACTGAGATCAACTGGGACAAAGTGACCTGTGTTCATGAACACATTTTCTTAGTATCTCAGCCTGGGTGGCTCTATGCAGACTGCCTGTTCTGAGCAATTTCATAGGATGCTCTGGTTTATGAGCTAGACCTTGGAACTGTTTGGGATTGTGCTAATGCTGTGGGCCAAAAGCATGCCAGGGGATATTTGTAACTATTTACTAGACTAGAGAGTTGTATTGCAGTATCCAAAAATGTTTCTGAATGTAGTTTAATTTATTAGGGTAGACTCAGTCTTCTAGTTCCCTGACAGGGTTTGAAATGTCTCTCTCTTCCAGCCCCCTTCAAACTAGTTTAGCAATTGTATTCCATAATATGGACTGAAACCACTACTATAAAAAAGACAGTTTATAGGTCTCCTAGGATACATCCTTCTAGGCACTCGGAAGCTGAACAGTATTGTATTCTGCTCTAGAATTTGGCTTCTCTGCTACAAAACATGGAGAGATAATGACTTTTGTCTGGGCTTAAAAGGAAAACACACTGAGCTTGCTTTAGATAGCCAAAAGAGGCTAAATTATCAGTATGAAAAGAGTAGTGGGGGCAGTAGGGAGTTTTGAAATTCATGGTGATGATAGAGTTGAAAATTACAGGGATGGTATTAATAAAGGAAATTCCTGTTAATAGCACTAATGTTGTTCAAGAGCCTGCATCTGATACCTCAGGTACAGAAATGGCACACATCCAGGTTAGATTCCATTTCCGTGTCGGGCCAAATCTGGTCATAACATTTTTCTGTCTGCCCTGTGTCAGCAGACAGAAATGGAGCTTCAGTAGTCAGCCAAACTTGTAACCTGAATGGTAGGGGAACTGGACTTTGGTATTTACTGCAGAAGACATTTGCTCTGTGATATAGGTGTGTGATCTTAAAGTCTCTGGTGTCTGCAAGTCTTAGTTGGCAGGTGGAGAAAAATGTTAGAGATGAGACATTTAAATCATATAGCAATGGAAAAAAGGATGTGAATCAAATGAGAGAACAGGAAAAATTACATCATGATGGAAAAAATAGCTACAGAGAAAGCTAGAGAAGGAGAAAACTATTTTGTACTGGAAGGGGAAGTGCTGACATAATAAGTAATTGTGGGACAAATCAACATGTGACATCAGGACAAGATTGTTAATTTCCTCCTGGAGGTGACCTCATTGGTGCTGTCTTTAGTTACATGCAAATGTATGAATCTGAACTGAAGCTTGTTTTTGGAAGTAGTGAATGATAGAATGTTAGTGTCTGAGTAGGAGTGAGGTTCTGATATCATGGGCTTGTTTATCTTTTGGTTTAGATTGCAGATTCAACTGTCACAAACGCTGTGCATCTAAAGTACCTCGAGACTGTCTTGGAGAGGTGATTTTCAATGGAGGTAAGATGAGAAACATGCTTTCAAATACTGACAGATCTTTTTAGGCTGAACAAGATGCAGTAGCATTTGGTTCTGTCATCTTTGGATATTTTACATTTTTTAATTTTATTTTCTCATTTTTTTCACCTGCAGCCACTGAAAATGATGAAGTTTCATTGTAAAACTTACACTCTGGTGACTTAAATTTTACTTATCCCGTCTTGACAAGTTCAGTATACTTTGCTTCAGTTTGGTTAAGGGAAATGAAAATCAAGAAGTCATCCCAATGTACAAAATTTAAATACCTGTGATCAGTCTGCTCATTGTTCACCATGAAATATATATCTTAAAATGTAAATATTGGAAGACAAGTACATTTTTTTATGACTTTCTCATATCCATGATTTTTACTGGCCAGAGTTAGCCCAGCAGTTTAGGGGATGAAGGAGAAAGGAAAAAAAAAAAACCAACCCAAGACAAACCAAAACAAAGAAACCTACCTAAATTTTGGAAACCTCAATGAAGTAGGACTATTTTCTGAATAGACCTTACAGAATTGAAAGTGGAATGTGGGAAACAGTTCGTGGAAGAATTTTTAGTGTCTTATTCTTTTAAGTTTTAGATCAGTGTTGATAAAATATGCAATGGATGAGCAGACAGGGAGGTGCCTTAAAAACTGGTTGAATGGGTGGGCCTATAGGGTGGTTATCAGTGGCATGCAGTTTAGTTGTAGGCTGGGAACTAGTGGTGTACCCAGGGTCCAATCCTGTCCAACGTCTCAATTAATGATCTGGATGATGGGGCAGGGTGTACCCTCAGCAGGTTTGCTGGTGATACACCAGAGGGTTGTGCAGCCGTCCAGAGGGACTTCAGCAGGCTGGAGAAATGAACTCAGGGGGATTGTGGGAGCAGGTGACCTTCAGAGGTCCCTTCCAGCTTCTGCCCTTCTGTGATTGTGTTTCCTTGATCCTTGTCATCCGTATTTTTGAGTGGAGTAAAATTGGTGACATATAGCAGATCACACTAAACTGTACAACTTGATTCAGAGGCCGGGGCAGCAGCTCTGTTGGGCACTGCAAAATGTGTCCCATCTGTTCATGCCTGCCTTCTCCAGTTCCAAGGCTCTTGCCTGGATCTTGAGGTTGGTGGCCATGAACAGTAATGTGCAACATGTTGTTGCTGCAGCCTGCTTTTACCTGCTTGTGATGCTAAGGTGTTAGGGCACATAGTTTGGGAACTATGGTTTCATTTAATTCTGTGGATGTAAGGAGTACTGTAATTTTTGTTCTTTCTCTCACTCTTAAATTGAGTTTGCGTCAGATAAAAAAAACCCCCAAACGAAAACCCCCAAACCAACCAAACAAAAAAACTCCCCCTCAACCCCCAAAAAAGCTGCAGATGAAGGTATTTTTGTATCTTAATTCTTAGTTTTCCACAGTGCAAGTTGTACAGCTTTTAGAAACACTAAACTTCTGCCAGCAGAAAATCAGATGCGAATAAGATCTGTTCTGCTTTTCTCTTTTCCTGCAATACCACAGCCCCCCATTCTCTCTTACTTTTGTTATTATGGGCTGCAAGGGTAATGACAGTAGAGTTGGGTTTCTGTTGATGGAGAATTTCATTTGCACAAGAATAATTCTCTGGGTCATCTCTAGCCATCGAAAGGTTACTTTGTCCTCATTACTTGTGGAACAGAATTACGTAATGACATTTAGGTTTAGACTTTAAGCTATTCACTCTGTTTCTTTGAATATGGTTCTTGTTTTAGTTGGGTCTCTCTTACCTTGGCATTTAGCAAAAACAAATTGATAACTTTCATTAACATACTCTGCATTGTTCAGCAAAAACATGAAGATTTTGTATTTTGTGATTGTACTTTTATGTTTATTTGCATAAATGTGAACTGAAGGAAAAAAATCTGTGAGTTTTGAGGGATTTTAGTACTTTTTAAAAATGTGTGTTTGAAGTAATATCTGAATCATGCGTTGTTTCCAGAACCTGCTAGCCCAGGCCAGGACTTGGATATGCCAATGGAAGTCGATAGCAGTGAAATGAACAGTGATGGTAGTCGAGTTCTAGATGATGCTGAAGAGCCCTCTCCTCCAGAGGACAAAATCTTCTTTATGGATCCATCTGACCTTGATGCTGACAAAGATGAAGAAGCTGTCAAAACAATCAGGTAAGTCATAAGGTGGATGTACTTTTTTCAATGTTGTGAGTAAGATATTTCTGATTAGCCCAATTTCACTGCTGAAAGTGTTTTTTTTTTTCATTTGTGTGGGTTTTATTTTTGTTTTTTAATTGAAAATACTTTGTAAAGTTGTCCTGTCTCAAGAAAATCTGAAACATAAATAAATTAAAAGAATATAGTCTCTTCTAATTGCAAAAAGTGTTGTGCTATAACTGTTCAAATCATGGCAAAACTTACAGCTTAACAAGGCTAATACATGATTAAGGTCTTTGTGACTTTAGCCTAATTTAGTTACTGTTATATATGTGTGGATTTAAAAGGAATTAGTTGAGATATTTTAATATTTGCATCCTAATCTATATGCATTTTAGGCAAAAATTTGCTTTATTTATCTTGAATGTGATTTTTCTGAGGTTTTTTGTCCAATAACTGTTACATAGTTCCTTAAATCAGTTTTGGTCTTTTTACTTTCTGTAGTATTCTGAATAGTGTCATCCTGATTTTCTTAGTAATCCTTAATGACATAAGAGCTATTTGGTCAAGCTAAAGGTCATTGCAGCTCAGGGCTTAATAGCAAATTTGTGAGGAAGAGCATGTAATGATACATTCACAGCTTTCACTGATTTATAGCTCAAGGACTTCCTGAGTTGGAAGTAGCATTTACCTCTAAGTAGGATTTTTCCATTTATTTCTGATCAGATTTGAAGCAATTCAGGTATTTTGGCATGTACAGCATCCTGTAGCCAATTCTACAGTGTAACTATGTACCGTGTTATAGCATCTTTACATTTTTGGGTGTGAATATACCTGGTGATTTTGTGTAGGTACAAACGTCTGTTAGTGGCACATGTAGGCGCTCTGGTAGACAGGCAGTTTGGTGGTTGATTTCATCTTCAGTGCCATTCTTCAGTACATTTAACTAATGACCCTCTCTGAGTATTTGACATTGTCAAATCCTTGTCTGCAGGACAGTTAATATCCTTTAGTGTTGATGGAATTTTCTAGTGCAGTTGTGATTTGAATTAACACACCCTTTTTTATTTTCATAAATTGAAGGTATGCTTAGATAGGGAGCTTCATGAGTGACCATATTAAGAAACAGCATAGTCAACTTACATAAACAAGAGAAAATAATAGTTATGCTGATGTTAATTATATTTTAGGCTGTATTAAGACAACCTGTCTCAGCAAATTGTTTTGAGAGGATGATTTCTGTAGGTGTCCTCACTCTAGTGTGGTTCTTCTGTGTTTCTCAGAGTAATTTAAGTACTGCAATACTTGCCCTAGGAGAGCTAATGGGAGCTAATCAATACTTTATCAATTTCATCCATCAACTAAATTTGTATGGGAAGAAAAGGTGCCCGTTCCTGAAAATTATGGACTAAATGTGTAGTACTGGTATACTTGCAGTACTGTTGTATTTTAACTCGTTACATGTTAAATTGTTGTATCTTTTTTTTAGTCCTTCAACGAGCAATAATATTCCTCTCATGCGAGTTGTACAGTCAATCAAACACACAAAGAGGAAGAGCAGTACAATGGTGAAAGAAGGATGGATGGTTCACTATACTAGTAGAGACAACCTGGTCAGTTACTTTAGTTTGTTCCTACATTAAGTCAATTGTCTAAACCAGTGTATTTTATTTCTAATTTAGATATTCTGATTTACAGTATCATTTTAAAGACCTTAGCTATGATGTTAATTATTATGAAGTGTGGTGCAAGGGAGAAACTGTAGTTTATTCAAAATTTTTCATGTGGTGATTGAACAGTAGTTTTCCTTCTCCCTTTTAAGATGGAAAAGCATCTCTAAATTGTCTCAAATTGCATGTGTAATATTTCAGCTTTCCTGAGATGATAATTTGGAATAATTTGTTTATGCCTTTTTTCTCTTTAGCAGTTAAACTAAATATTTGTATCTTTTTAAAATTCTGTTACATGAAAAGGTGGAAATCATTACAAGATGATGAGTACTAAAGTAGTTGACAATATTATTCTAATGAACTAGGTGTTTATAAATATTTATGTTGTAGATATGGGAGCCCTTCATTCCTCTAGCAATTCACTCTACCTGAAAGTAAGCATTATTGAATACTAGCCCCTCCCCCTGAACAAACCCACTATTCCTCTTGATGTCAGTGGAATAAAGAGTTGTGGCTTGACTGTATGTCCTTGGTGATGGATGCATCCTCCAAAAAGACTGTGTTGTTTGTTGCCTAGTTCTAGCAGAACTGTTCAGGGCAGACCTGGTATTCAGCTCTGATTTAAACTTTTGGTACAACCACTTCATTTTTTTGTGGACTTTTAATGAACCTCCTCATAGAACAGTGATCAGATAGTACATGTTAGCTTAGTTTGGTTTTCCTCATCTGTCAGTCTGGCTGTTACCTTGATGACATCTACTGAAAAAGGCCATTCAAATAAGGTGGAGTATTCTGACCCCAAGCAAGGTACCTTCAGCCAAACAAGATCTCATAGAGCTTCCTAATGGGAGGAGACTTCCGTACTAGGCATTACAGCATCGGCTATTTCCCTTGACTGCTCCGTTCTCAGCAATGTCAGGCTATTTCCTATTCCTGAGACAACTTGGGCTTTCTATCAGTTCCAAACAGGTTCATTTTAACAGCAGATTCTGTATGCTTCTTGTGGTCCCTGGGTAACCACGTATTTTTCTCTTTATAACATGAAGTTTCTGTATCATCATCTCTATTATTTTCCTGACCCTGCGCCCATCCTTTCTCAGAATAGGGTATGGGGCAGATTTTGAATCCCTGAGTAAGTTACCAATCTGTTCCTTAATTGCTCTCCTCCGAAGTCTTTCCTGATTTGTGATTTAATGAAGAGTATATATGCCCAAAGGACAGGTTTAATCTTGTGGATTTACCCATTTTCCATTCATTGCTGTCTGGGAATTCCATTTAGTTAAATCCATTCTCAACCGAGCTTTCTTTGTCTAACTCGTATATGTAGTTTTAGCTTCCCCATGACTGAAGTGATTTAAGCTCTGCTTAAATATGACAAAAATGCTCTGCTTTTGATATGACAAAGTTTATATAGTATAATAATCTTTAAAACTTTGTCTTCCTTGATCAGAGTTAAGTATTTTAGATTTTTTGTCGCAGAAAAATGGAAATGGGTGTCTGATTATATGAGCATGGTGCAAGCAAACTATGTTAGATTCATGCAGCCATATTAACCTTCTAAATGCTTCATTTTGAGGAATATTCTTCCACTTAAATTACAAGACAGTTATGTGCAACGGTTTATTCATGTTACTTTTTGGTAGAGAAGGTATTTCTCATTGGTGAAGACTTCTACCAAGTGGCTGTTTAGTCTTTCTTGATTTTTTTTCCCCCCCCCACATCTCAAAGTATTTTGTCCATTTGAATCTCATAATGTGTCTGTTACAATTGTTACTAAATTAAAATAATTCAGATTTTTTGAGCACATGCACCTGGAGTAAAACCTGTATAGTAACTGTTTTTTTCCTGTATGAGGTAAATACTGTTGTCAACTGCTATTACTGTAAGGTAAATGATACTTTAGCTAGTTTGTGGAAATAATTTTTGAGCTTTATCTTCAATTAAAAAAACCCCATTATTCCCAAAGTTTATTTTTTAATTTCTGTAGTCTAAGATGCAACTGTAGATTAATGTTAATTGATTATCTTAGTAATTTAAGGCATTTCTAATTTAAATAATGAGCTAACGAGTCATATCAGTGATTTATTCCTTATGTGAGTGTACTCTGCATTTTGTAGAGAAAAAGACATTATTGGAGACTGGACAGCAAATGCCTCACACTGTTTCAAAATGAATCTGGAACAAAATATTACAAGGTAATTAATTATGAGTAATAATTCTGTTTCACTTGATTTACTCAGTGCTTTATAGATCTGAAATCTACTTGTGTGAAGTATAAGTACTGTCTCCATTTCCCCATCTCTTTTGTAATCAATACTGTGACCAGGTTAATTGTTGGCCAAAGCCTGTAAGTGAGAAGGACCAAGACTAACTCTGAGAAGGTGCTTGCAGCTGCTGTTCTAATTCCCTTGAGTATGTCTCTCCTTACATTTTGCATGTACTGTTCTTCTGAATTACCTGGCATATTGAGCTTTCCTCACAATTTGGCTGCCAGTCAAATAAAGTCTGGGATTTTGTGTCCTCCAAGTAGTGACTGAAAATTTGCATGCTTATTGTATTTTATTTCAAGGTTCCCAAAATTAAATTATTCCCAACTGTACAACTGAAAGTTGCAAACAAGATTTAGAAGAAAATTTACTGTGGAGCCTATAGTTTATATAAATGAAGCTTAGTGTATTGTTAATGCAGTATTGTGTTCAGTGGTGGAATATTCAGAAAATGCATTTGAATGTATAAACAGGATTTTCCCTTTCTTGTCTTATACCTTTAGGTGTGGGTCCAAATCTTGCAGCTTCTTCCTTTATAGCATCTCTAAGATCAAGCCTTTTCTCTGTACACCCAGCTAAACTTGCCCAGATCCTTGTCATCCCTATCTTGACCAATGCAGTCCTCTTCTCAGGCCTCTCTGATACTTGTATTGCCCCGTGCATTCAAAACACAGCTGGTAAAATATGTTCCTTGCTTGTTGCTCCGTTATGTCACTGCTTTTAGTCCTTTGACTTGCCCCTTTGCATCCCTTGTTTTAACTGCTTAGATCTCAGGTTGTTTATCTTTGCTGTTAAGAGTCATTCGCAGTTTTTGCCTTTACATTTACATTTACTTGCTCTTAATCTTAGTCAGCTACTGTCTCTTATCCCCCTAATGCCAACCTGGTGTTCACTTGCTTGTTCACTACTCCTGCAAGTGACATGCACCTGCACACCATCCCACGTATGTGCAATGTCCTCCTCCAGCTGGTGTGAACTTGTAACCCCTTCTTCTTTCAGATCTGTTCTCTAGCACTACTTTTACATGGTCTTAAACTGACCAGGTGGAGGAGTCAGTATTAATGGTTAATATCTGTATGAAAGAATCTGTACCGAAAATGATTCAGATGCATGAAGCAGTGCTTATTGACTAGCTTGTATAACTACATCCTCTTTTTAATGTCATATTTTCACTTTTCTCCCCTGTCATACTCTTCTATAGCTAAACTATATAAACTACAAGGGGAAAGTAGTCATTCTATAGTTGTGCATCATTTGCACGTGTGATGGGGTTGTGTCTCATGATGAATATAAATGTAGTTTAAGTAGAAAATAGTATAGTTGTGTGGAGAGAACTGGTGGGCCTGAAAGTCTCTCTAGGCTTGAATACAGGAAATCAGAAAACTGTGGGTGGCCAACAGTCATGAGCAGTTTGTCATTAGTTAAGAAGCTTGGTGGTTTTTTTATTTTATTGTATTTGATTTGATTTCTTTGCAATGCTTCAAGTTTTGAGTATTAGTATATTAATGTTACGTGTGTTTTCATTTTTTAATCTTTAATGTCTTTCTTCAGGAGATTCCACTTTCAGAAATTCTCCAGGTGACTCAGCCTCGAGATTTTTCAAACGTGGTGCAGGGCAGCAACCCGTACTGTTTTGAGATCATCACTGACACGATGGTGTACTTTGTTGGCGAAAACAATGGCAGCAGTCATCACAGTCCAGTTCTTGCTGCCTCCGGAGTTGGACTTGACGTAGCTCAGGGCTGGGAGAAGGCCATTCGTCAGGCTTTGATGCCAGTCACTCCTCAAGCTAGCGTTTGCACTGCTGCAGGACAAGGAAAAGATCACAGTAAGCAGGCAGACAAGGCACTGTTATTCATATGCTGAAGCAGATAAGGATAGTGGTTCCTTTCAGGAAAGTGCTTATTTAGTGAAGTTTTGTCTGTTGATTCTCTACTCAACTGGGTCCATAATTTTCCAAGTCTCTAAAGAGTGACACTCATGTTCATGGAGGGTGGGAAAATCCTTTAATCTGTTGTAGCAGGAGGTAGTAAAGAATCAGATTTATAATATGAATGCATATTGCAGAGTTTTATTGTAGGAGCATTAAGAACACATTGTTGCTGAATGTAAAAAGGGAGCATAGATTAGATATTTCTAATATACATAACTAAAGAAAGATTCAGATTATATAAATTTACTTTGAAAGGACTAAATTAGGATGCTTTTTGATGTTATTGCCTATATATATATATTTTTTTTTTAAATTGTGTTGAGACCTCAGTAGCTAAGGAGAAGAGAAGGAGTTAGTGTTGCAATGTAAATACCATCAGTGATGGAAAGAACTTGTTCTGAGTTGTGGGTAGTTATAAAAAGTACCCTATTCTTCTTTTTATGCAGCTGCCCTCCCTTTCCTTCTCTGGCATAGGATCATATTAATTATCAAGGCTCCACTAAACTACATATTGAGTTCTTTCTCTTCAGACATCTCCTTCTTCCTTGCAATGACATTGATTCACATTCTGTACTGAGATTTATGCTTTGATTTTTTAGTTTTCTTTCATCTTCCAGCTATTCTTTAGTCTTCTTTCAGTGATATTTTCTTTTGCTGGAGATTCTGAGATTAGTTTCTCTGCCTCTGGTATCTGCTACTCTGCATCAGCCAACAGTTAAGAAATGCTAGTCTGAGATAAAGGCATTTTCTGAAAATGCAACCGTGGTCTAAAATAGTAAACTGTGAAATGCCAGTACTGGTATCAGTATTTAATTACAGTGAAGAAACACACCTGTACGGTGATACCTCACACTTGGCCTTATGCATACATAAAATGCCACTTTTACTATGGAATTCTTAGTTCCAATATATATATACATACCACAACTCTCTTTGTTTTCTGGAATCTAAGGCTTACTGTTGTTGAGACTTGCAAAGACAGTTGCTTTTTCCAAAACAAGTATTTGTTCACATATAAATAGTAACATTTCGGTGACATTCATGGGAAAGAACTGCAGGGGTACATACCAAGAAGAAGTATCTTAGCATGTTTAGGATTGTAGAAGTATAAGAAACTACTATGAGTTGGGGAGTGGCATTTACATATTCTTAGACAAGTCAGGTTGGTTTTTAAGCTCTCAGAAGCCCACAAAATGTCTGTTCATCCCTCTTCTTCCTACACATTGTGAACAATTAAATGTATCCCAAGAGCCTTTCAGAAAATAAGACTTTAGTTGAAAAAAGTCCCAAGAGTCTCAAATATGTACTTTTAAATGAAAATACCAAAACGAGGAGGGAGATATTACTAGTGCTTGAAATACTTAGAGCAGGGAATTTGTGGTGTCAAAATGTCCATGAGACACTAACCAGTCACTTTATACCACATTCTGGCCAGGAAGTAGCTAGAAATGAGGATGCTCTTGCAGTTTGACCCATGGGAAAGAATCTTTTCTAACTCTGTACCTAATGTTTGGGGTGGGCTGTTTCTTTGTGGGATGTTTCTGAGCTAAAATGAGAGAGTTAGTAAGTTGTTCACCTGGTATAGATTACATATTGAGTTGTGGCATTACTGATTTCTTCAAAAGTGGCTACTTTTCTAGCCCTTTACTCTTGCCTATTTCAGACACCAGAAAAATGGATTTATTTGGAAGAAGTGACTCAGTCTTTACCTACCAGATATTTTGTATTCTGTAGCCATCTCTGCAGAAGGGTTCAATATGTTCTCTTTGAACAGTTTAAAAAACTGTATCTTCACTTTCTAGTGACCTTGCTGCAGTTTGTGTTGACCTTAGGAACTTCTTTGCCCAACTTTTTTCTTGATTTTCCTTGTGTTCTCTTTTACTGGTTATTCTAATACAGGCTTGTCTGTAGTCAGTAATCAATAGGCATATGCAAGGCTGTAATTACAGTTCATATTTCAGATGCAGAGTCACATAATTCAGAGTGTCTTTGAGAATTAGTATTTGTTGCTGTCCTATCTCTGTAAATTCCTTGAGATAAAGCACAGGTAGCAAAAATCAGATACAGACATTTTCTTTGTTCCTAAAATTGTGTTTTTAAAGCTCAAGACTCTTTTTAGGGTGATAAAGACTCTTCTCAAAGTGCTAATAAATCTACAGTGTATTTTCTATCCACCTTGTAGATGAGTTTCTTTATTCTTTTTTGTTCTTTTTTTTTTCTAAGAGGTTTACATAACAGAATCACAGAATTGTTAGGGTTTGAAGGGAGCTCTGCAGATCATCTAGTCCAACCTCCCTGCCAAGGCAGGGTCACCCAGAACAGGTTACACAGGAATGTGTCCACGTGGGCCTGGAATGTCTCCAGAGAGGGAAATACCAGCAACAAATGATGGGTGTCCATTAGTGTGAGAGGCTTTGCTTTGGTCTTGGAAGTCAAAGGAGAGAGAAGTGTGTTTTCTGCCTTCCTTGGTATATCTCTTCTTGTCCATGCATCATAATGTAATGAAATCTTCATGTCAATGTCTGCTCCAGACTGAAGAATTCTTTATCTGGTGCTTTTACTTTCAACTTACATTTCCTGAATGTGCTTCTATATTCCAAGGATGGATATGCTTTTGTAGTTTATCTGTGAAACAAAGATTTTTTTCTTTTTTTTTTTTACATTATGGGCTCTATTGCTTTTTTAATTATCAGTTCTTTTGTTACTTGCTTTCCCTGATTTGTTTCCTTTTCTTACATGTTAATTCTGTATATCTTGGTGCCACAGAAGATAGGCAACCACATTGATTTGACTATAAGGGATCTATCTGGTCTTCTTGCCTGTATTTTTCTATATTACTACCAGAAATCGTTATTCATCTAATGAACTCTGATACAATTGCTGCATTAGTGTTACTTTTGGTTCTCCAGCTGTCTATTGTGTTCACATTTGTACTGTTCTACTATTTTTGTAATCAATACAAAATACAATAGACAAAAGTAGACAGATAATCCCAGCAAAACTCCCATGGTTATTTTTCTAATCCATCTGTAAAGTATGAGTTTCAGGCTATGATGTTTCTGCAGAACAACGGTAAAAATCATTTCACCGTGACTGGGTTAGAAGTCAGTAAAGGTTGTTGATTTTTCATTTCCCTGCCTCCTTTTACTAGAAAAAAATCTGTCCTTCCTGTTTACTTACTCAGTTTTATCTTCTTTATTGCAGAAGAGTTGTCTCTAAGCATCTCTGTTTCAAATTGCCAGGTCCAGGAGAATGTGGTGAGTCATGTGCATTGTATTATAATCATATTTATTTATCTGGGTATTACAAAGTAATTGGTAGTAACGGTATCTGGCTCAGAAAACAACACCAGGGCACTGTAGCTAAAGAAATCCATGTTACATGCAGGAAGCTCTATTTCCCTGCCACAGCTGTTAGTTTGTATGAAAATATCCCTGCTTATAGTGCAGCTCAGTGGATCCTCTTCAGGAAAAGTCTGTTGTGTTTTCCCACTACCTTCAGGGTAATGGTATTGTCCTTTACAGAGTTTGATTAATGCCAAATATAAATACAGCTTAGCCAGTACTCACTAGTACAGTCCTGAACATTTTGATTACTTCTGATATTTGTGGTTTCTTTTTTTCATACACTAGGATATCAGCTCTGTGTACCAAATATTTGCCGATGAAGTGCTGGGTTCTGGTCAATTTGGTATTGTATATGGAGGTAAATGGCATTATGTTCTGTTATGCATTTATGAAGGTAGAATGTCTGATAAAATTAGCCTTTTCATATTTACGTAGCTGTATCAGGAATGTCCGGGTGAAGTTTATCTTGTTAAAAGTTTTGTTCGGATTACTTTGTCTTGTGTCTGTGCAATTTTATGTACAGTATTTCTTACAATTAAATTTTTGCATTTACAGTTTTGCATTGGCATCATGCAAAATCAGTTTAGAATATGCATTGCATTTTGGTCACAGTTAAATACAAAGCAATCCTATTCTGAATTTGGCCTTGGTTAATGATTTGTTTGTTTGCTTGTTTGTTTAATTTGCAAATTCTAATGCTGTTGTCTGTGTTATACAGTATTAGAAGTCATATATTTGAAGAGGCTGTCAGTTATACCTGTTTTGAATGACCCCTGAGAGATGTGGCCAAAAGCAATTAGAAAAACACATAGTTAAGGGTTTGACAGTATTTATGTAAATGTATTATTGACAAATTTTATGCAAACAAATTTCTGTCAGCAGGATAAATTAGAAGAATTCTTTTTCAAGAGCCTTGAAGCCCAAACCTAGGTTTCAAATGTATTTTTATCACCTAGTTTTTAAAAACTTCTATTGCCGCATATAACTTGTTAATAATATATAATAACAAAAAGAAGAAATAGTGGAAATACATCATATGAACTGTTTCTATCTCTTTTTTTTTTTTTTTTAAATCTTGTGTTATATCTCAAGTGTTGAGAAAACCACAGACCATAAATCTGGAAAGAAAGAAAAAGTCATAAGTAATGATTTAAAAGTGGTAACTTTTCTGCTTCTGTCATGTTTCCTTTCTAGTCAGGAAGTATTGTGGCTGCGATTTTTCTGTGTGCCAATTGCATAGTTAGATACTTTCTTATTCCTAAACTGCTTGATGGAGATACAGTTTGGTCTGGTTTTACATCACTCTTGAGAGAGGTCAATTTTTTTCTGCACTGTATTTCTTAGAGCATAGTGTGAATCAAGGTGTGCTCTTTCTATTACGAGTAGAAATGCACAAATGCAGGCACTATTTTAATTGGTTGGATTTTATTTCTAAATATATTCTTCTAAATTGCCTTGTAGATAAATCTCATCTTGGTAATTTGCATGATTCAAGGCTTTTATAAATGCTTGTAAGCATAATAAATACTTATGAAAAGCTTTCATTATATTAATTTTTTTTCTTAATGGAGCCTTAAAATATATAGGATATGCATACTTCTTAAGATAAAATCACAGTATGAAATGAAACAGTATGAAAAGAGAATGTAAAAGACTATTGTTTTGCTGGCTCTTGCACACTCCTTAATTGTTGCTGCTGTCTGGGGAGACTAGATCTGGTAACTTCTAATATTGGCTTATCCCCACTTGTATAGGCTTACTGATACAATGGTAACAAAATCCTTTTATTTAAACAAAGGTAAAATTAGGTTGCTTTCATTGTCGTGGGGCTTTTTTGTTGTTGTTGTGAGGGGTTTTTGTGTCCTCTATTCTCCACAAACATTTCCAAAATTGCAAATCAAGAAGCTATAGGATATAGATATCCAAGTCCTGTTTCAATGAGAACAGTTTCCCTCTGCTTTTCTTACTTTTGTTAATTTGAAGAGTCTGAAAAATGGAAACAGAAAAAACTATTCTTGACCATTTTTTACTGATGTAAAACTTGCACTGAAACCTGGTTGGCTGTGTTTTGCTTAAGAAAAGGAATTTGCAGGCTGTTTTTCTGTTAGTCTTTCTTCATGTTTCGTTTTTAGCTGTAGTCTAGCTTCTGTAGTGCAGCGTTTTCTTAGGTTGGTTGGTTTCTTTACGCTCTTTAGCAGCCTAGCATTTCTCTTCTGTGTCTTGCATCTAGTTTGTAATTGATGGTATTTCTGCTACGTTTCAATGTCCTTCATCCGGTGGACGTAAGCCCTTTATTCATGATGACGTTTAAGGCAGGTGCACTGGTTGCTTGGCACAGCAGCCTTTGGAGCAGTTCCTGTGCCTGCCTAAGCCCTGGCCACCAGTACTGACTGCAGAGCAGCAGGGAAGGCCGACTGGGTGGTTGGTGAGGTGTAGCTGTGCTCCCCATAGCAGTGCTGGTAGAACCCTCTATGCCACTTGCATTGTAGCTGTGTGTTGTCCCTTTTCCTAAAATGGCTTCCAGACCTTTCACTGAGTGGATAATGACTTCTTTTTCTTTGGTGCAGACTTACTGTCCTATATTAGCTTAGTATTAAATGTCTTAGATTACCAAGGTCTTCCAGTGTGTGATCCCATTAACCTTCCTGATGTGACTGTGATAGAAGTCAGTTTAGCAGCTGTGAAGAAGCTGGGGAGGCATTTACAGCTACTCAGTCAGCCCTGGAAACAGCTTTCCTGTGTATTGAGAATGCTTCTCATGTAGCCAATGCATCAAGGAATAGTATGTGGTGCTGTCAGCATGGGTTTTTCTTACCACAGCCTTTTAGAGCTTTTTGATCACAGTAGACTGCTCCTGGCTGTTAAATGTCTTGTTACTCCTCAGGGCACATAATTACTCTCTCATTCCTGTGGAGTATTAGGTATGTAATTTCCTGTGCACGTAGAGCCCATGAAAGTATGAAACCACTGGAGAAGGCCTGTAGATCTGTCTTCCCTTTGGCCTTGAATTGTTTTGGTTTTGGTTTTTTACAGAAGAGAGGCAATGTTCTGTGGAGTAGGTATTACTTGCTTGTGTGCAAGTTCCTTGCACAAGCAAAAACTTCACCTAATACATCTAATGTCAATGTGCGTACCTGACAGCAAAGTAGTAACTTGTTTAAATTTAATCTTCAGAACTCCTGTTGAGGCTGATCACTTCTTTTACTCATATGTCAGTTTCAATTTTAAATATAAATATAGTAATGTTGTACACTTGACACAATATACTTATTTCCTGCTTTAATGTTTTATAACTATGAATTGCTTCTACCTCTTGATGGCTGACATTGACTTTGTGTTTAGGAAAACATAGGAAGACTGGAAGAGATGTGGCTATCAAAGTAATTGACAAGATGAGGTTTCCAACTAAACAGGAAAGTCAGCTTCGTAATGAAGTAGCCATTCTCCAGGTATAAAAGTGTTTCTGAATAATACTGGAGTTTTGTCTCAAACCATTAATGAGATTTTTTTTATTGTGTGTAAGCGCTCTCAATTGTTTTTTAAATCTACGTATGTGATTTCTGAGTACTTTTTAAGAGGGAGTCTCAAAAGAGTGGGATTTCCTAATTACTTGGTAGAGTTGATAACTTGGGGGTGGAACCCACCCCCTCTATGGGATCTACCAAAGGCATGTATTTTGGCTCCATGTTGTCTCCTCTTGGTAGCAGGCAAGTGTACTATTTTCTGCTGTCTTCCACTACTCAATCCACTTCCTCAATCTTTGAGTGTTATTCTTACACTCAGTAGCTTGAGTACAAAACATGCATCAACTATTAAATTAATCATTACAGATAACTTGTGTTAAACAAATTAGTCTTAGTAGTTGTAATTGCTATGTTTCGTAGCTTGGTGTTTGTTTCAGGCTAGTTTCTTGCATCAGACATCGTGGGGTTTTTTTTACCTCTAACTCTCCACTTTTTTTTTTTTATTTGTGTTGCAGCATTTCAGTGTAATTCAGGATATTTCATACTGTTTTATTTTAGTGATGTACCTATGCTACTTTATTTTAGAATTTGCACCACCCTGGGATTGTGAACCTGGAATGTATGTTTGAAACCCCAGAACGAGTCTTTGTTGTGATGGAAAAGCTGCATGGGGATATGCTAGAGATGATTCTTTCCAGTGAGAAAAGTCGACTTCCAGAACGAATAACGAAGTTCATGGTCACTCAGGTTGGCATTCAGTTTCTCTACTTTGAGAGGAAAGACTATATTTGGCTTTTGTAATTATGAGAGGATGGAATTTGGAGAAGGTTATTTAAGAGACAGCACAGAGGGCTGCACATCTAGTGAAAGTGGAATAAACATGAAAAGAACTTTGAATGTTAATAATGTTTGTTTCTCCAGTCCTTCTTTCCTAAGACATAAGATTATGGGTATCTAAAGATGAATGCCAAAAGTAAGTGGAGGAGAAAAAAAGGCATGGTGGAATAAAACCCATTGGTTCCAATCTTGATAGGCTGGAAAAAACAGTATTTGCACAGTATATATGGGTTTGTTCTTGAGGATTATGTTGATATAAATTGCTGTATTGGTTAGTCTGTGTGCCTCTTGACACTTCTGATCTGCTTTAATATGTTCATAAAATGTTCTTTCCTTTTTGTAGATACTTGTTGCTTTGAGGAATTTACACTTCAAGAATATTGTGCACTGTGATTTAAAACCAGAAAATGTACTACTAGCATCTGCAGAACCATTCCCTCAAGTGAGTGAAGATTAAAAAGCACTTCATCATTTTTCTTTGTTCTTTTCTAAAAGAAATATAGACATTGCAGCTTAAAAAGCGACCACTTGTGGGATTGTTCAACTTGACATGGCCTAGAATTACTTGAACTGCACGTATTATAGTTGTCTCTTTTTTTCCCCTTCCCCCCACTAAATGCCTTTAGTGCATCGCTCTTTCTTATACCCTAAGGAGGGCATATTAACTTGGGGTTAAGTGTTGGACTTGATCCGGATCCTTTTATCTGTGCGAGTGCCTGCTGTGTTCAAGTTCAGGAACTGTTGCAGAACCGTGAACAGTAGAGCGTTGGTACACATGCTTTTTACCTGGATGTTCTGTCCAGAGTTGGTTGGATCTGAATTTGAGCATGGTTTGATTTCTGTGTAGCTGAAGCCTCCAGCTTCAAGAATATGATGAAGAGGAATGTGATATGGCTGGGATTCATGTGTGTTTTTAACTTTTGGTTCTGTGCCTTATGAGGGTGCAGATTTACCTTTGAAATGAGGTGAGTTTGGAATCAAGTTTTTTGTCCTTATTTGCACACTACGCAAACTGCCTGAGAGCCGAGGTTCATGCCTTGATCTGAAGCATGGCTGATTGACAGTCTGAAAAACCAGCAGCCTAAAACCTTAATGGACTGGTTATGTTTTGTCTCTGTTTTAATGTGTACAATGTTTACCTGATGGCAGAAAGGGTATCAAGTACCCCTCTGGTCTCAGGCAGTAGTGTGCTTTGGAGATGAAGCAGAGATTTCTCAGTGTAAAATATGTTTCTTTTGCAGGTGAAGCTGTGTGATTTTGGCTTTGCACGCATCATTGGTGAAAAGTCTTTCAGGCGCTCTGTGGTGGGGACTCCTGCTTATCTTGCCCCTGAAGTGCTCAGGAGTAAAGGTTACAACCGCTCCCTGGACATGTGGTCAGTAGGGGTCATTGTCTATGTGAGCCTCAGTGGTACATTCCCATTTAATGAAGATGAGGATATAAATGATCAGATTCAAAATGCAGCATTTATGTACCCACCGAATCCTTGGAAGGAAATTTCTAGTGAAGGTAAAGAAATTAATTTTCTCTGTTAGAATGTTTTTATGGAAAGATAACATTAAAATGCTTAAACCTCAAGATTCAGTCAGAAAGGTGTGTGTGAATTATTTGTAGTTTGAGTTTAGTAGACTATGCCAAAGTGGATAAATATGACTTGGCATATATTTCTGAAAGATAAATTGTTAAATATAATGCTTTAGATCATTTTTAGGGCAGGAGAGTCAATAGATTTAGCAAGAAAAATGAATTACATGCATGAGGAATGGCATGAATAACCTGAAACTTCCCAAAATTTCCAGTGAAAGGTTCAGTCATGTGTGAGTATTTGCTGAATGCTGATCTCAAACCATACTGAGTCTAAATTACATACACTGAAAGAGTTCAAAGTTGAATCTGGAATTTAAGTTTTGTGCATTAGCAAATATGGATTTAAAGGTCAGATCTGTACAATCTAGAAGTTTACAAGGTTGTCCTTCCTCAAGCTCTCCAGTGCGAGCTTTGGTATTAGTAATGTATACATGACTAACACAGGTAGGCATGGGAGGACATGTACAAAAGTATACAACAGTGGAGGCACCTACATAATTGTGGAACGCAGGATTATGCTTAAGCTTTTTAGGCACTTCTGAAAATCACTAAAATCAGTAGGGAAAAGGATTAATGAATAACATAGTAAAGCTTTTAGTGTTTCCATCAAAAGTAGGGTGAAGCTTGTCCCATACCTATTTTGAAGCCTCATTTAATATAAGCAAAGCTAAATATGAAATTCAAGAGCTTGGTTAAATTTAGAAGAGTTCAGAAGGATACACATGCACATAAAATTCATTTCCACTGCACTCTGTGAATGATGACAGAGGTGATCAGTATTTAAACAATACAATTTCTGTTCTTCTTTGTCAGCCATTGATTTAATAAACAATTTGCTTCAAGTGAAGATGAGAAAACGTTTCAGTGTTGACAAATCCCTTAGTCACCCATGGTTACAGGTAAACCCATCTGCCTTTTTCACTATGTTCATAATGGGTGAATAATGCTTTTTTTGGCTGAAATCCTTGAGGCTGCTTCCATCACATTCTGCTAACAAGCATTCATGGAGGCTTAAATATTTCTGGTTTTAGCTTTATGTGCTCCAGGATTCTGGAGCATTCATTGTCTTGTCTCTCCCGCCCTTTACTTTGTCTGACACCAACGTGGTTTTACTCTTTTGGCTCCTCCCCCGAATGTGGGCAGTGATGAGTGCAGGGGGCCCTGTGAAATCAGCATGGAGACAAATATTGTTTGGTGCTGAAGTGCACACACGGGCTGGTGTGTGCTGTAACTTGTACTTGGTTTAGAACAGATTTGTTTGGAATGGAATTTATCTGCTGCTTTGAGCTGGGTTCCTTTCACAGCAGTTTCACAATACTGCATGCACATAGCCATGATGTTAAGGGGAAAATCCAAATTATTTTGAGAACAAACAATATTGAAATGAGTATAATTTCGTATATGTCTATATATATATAATTAATAATAAAGGTATGTAGCCATCTTGTTACAAAAGGTTTTCATTATTTACAACCTATACTAACCTATTTAATTTTGAACTACTCTTTGTGGACAATGCTGGGGTATTTTGTGGGATGTTTGGGTTTAGTTTTCTATTTTTTTTTTTAATTGTTTAGACAGATCGTGTTGTATCTTGTGGCTTTTTATACCGAAGTAGAGACAAACTGCAGAATTTATCTGTGGGAATGTTGTGCTGCTGTTTCTTAAAACTGCTCCCTTAAATCTCTTTTGCTCCTTAGGATTATCAGACTTGGCTTGACCTCAGAGAATTTGAAACCCGCATTGGAGAGCGTTACATTACCCACGAGAGTGACGATGCACGCTGGAAAGAACATGCTTACGAGCACAACCTTGAGTACCCCCAGCATTTCATTATGGCTCCTAATCCAGATGACATGGAAGAAGACCCTTGATTTATTCATTATGCTAAATTGCAGCAAAGAAGGATGCTTCAGACAGAAACTGAAGATAAGTTTTGGAACAGCTATTGCTCTTTCCAAACGCTGTACACATAGTTCCGTCTGCAAAGCCCCAGAGGATCCTGCATTGACATGGGAATAGGCTGTCATCTGACAAGCTTTTCTCCATCTCCAACTTTAACTATGAGTAGTTACTGGACAGTGGAATAAGCCCTGTTGGGTAACATTTCACTCAGCTGGATGGCTACAAAGCCACCTCAGAGGTGTAATGTGTACAGGTTGAATGGTTTCTGTGTTTTTCAAGGTTTTTTGGTTTTTTTCATAGCCTATGCAATAGGAGTTTTGTAATAGTTTTCTAATCCCTCTTTACTAGGCCATAGAGGACTGTTTTCTGTTACTTAGATACATTTCCATTTCTTGAACTGTGGATGTTAAAAAGAGACTCCGAAAAGAAATTGGTGCAGAATATCTTGGCTGAAGCAAAACATGGTGGTTTAGTCAAATACAACTTTGTAGATGAAGGAATAATTTGCTGCTGCTAAGACAGTTAAGTATCTGTGTCTTTGCCCTAATTGAACTTTTTCCAGATACCAAAAAAACCCCAAACCCATAACTTCTTACATTCCTCTTGAAATGCTGGCTGACAATCTAAGGAGATGACAATCAAAGCTATGCTAGTCCTTTATTTTGTCTGTTAAAGCAATAAGCCACAACAGTGCGCTGCTGTGCAAGGCTGGCACATGGCGTTGATACACACCAAAGGCATTTTGCCTTAAAACTACACAGGTAATGCACAGAGAGCACAAAAGACTTGATGTAGCATATCCTTTCACTCTGGAAGACCAGCTTCTAGCAAAAGGATGTGGAAAAATAGGGAAAAACACATGCAGCTTTCTTTCGTTGTTTTGAGTAATTAGATTTTTAAATTTTTCTAATATTTTTCTAATTTTTTTAAGGTTCCTTGGAGTTACATCAGGAGTAGTTTGTAGCCTGCTAGCTTGTATCTTAACTCTGCTCAAAACCTAGGAGTAACAGTGGATACATCACCTGTTGCTTCTGCCAGGGCAGCTGGATTGTAGGAGAAAGGACTTGCCTTCCAACCTTAATCTACAGCCCCTCCCATCCTTTTTACTGTGTCCAGTGCTGTTTGAGCTGAATGAAGAGTCTGAAACCAACTCCTAACTCAGTTTTTTATGCAGATGCCTCAGTTGAAGAATTCCAAACCACTTGTTGGACTTGCAGCACAATAGAAGGGAATCTGCAATGTTTTTTGGAAATGATCCCTTGGAGAACAGTTCAAGTTCATGGTATTTCAAAGAAGTCTGGGGCCATGAATGCTAAATGGAAATAGAAGAGGTCCTATATTAAAAAACAGAAAGGATGAAATCTTTACCTTTGTGCGGGAGAACAGCACTGTGCTGCTGGAAGGTGCCAAGCCGCTTAACTGCAGCTTGGTTGGAAATACTTATAAAATACTGATAACAGGCTTGAGCTGCAAAGTCAGGGAGGATTTGGGGTATCTCCTCTCTCCTACAAAGATTTTCTTTTTTGTTTGTGTGTAGATAAGTATTTTTTTCTATTGTTGTTATTCAGGTAAGGAAACAGGGGAGCGAGCAGACTTTGTAAGTTGTCAGATAAACTTAAAGTGTTATGTGGTTATTTCAGGGCTGGCAGCTGCTTGTGATAGCAGAGACCTGGCAGTAAAGTCAGTGGCAGTTGCATAAGTATATGCCCATGGGCAGGTTTGGATCTTTAACCTACTTTTTCCTTTCCGATTGCACTTCATCTTTAACTACCACTGCATTTTGGAGGCTGAGCTCTGGCTTCTTAACTCTCTTAGGGGAGGGTTTCAGGACTGATACTTCAGAGAGGCACGATTTTTCATCTTTAGAACCAGAGCAGTAACCTGTGACATTGGTAGTCTGGCATTTGCCCAGACATGGCAAGGGAAGCAGTGCTGTTTTTCAGCTTCCACTGCTCAAGTGACCAAATGTCGGTGAAGCCATTGCTATCTTCCATCCTAACTGTAATAACGTAGATACAGTTTGGTTTTAATCTTCAGATTTTATACTTGAGCTGTCACTTCGGGTTTACCTGTGTTTTTTTTTGTTTGTTTGTGTTGTTTTAAGGGAGGAAATAAAGCCAGCTCAGTCACTTGAAAAAGCACAACAGGAATAGAGGAAGGAGGGGACAACAATGAAGTAGAAGGCCTGGCTGATGTCTCTCCCCGTGAAGTCTGCTCTGCTTCAAAATATTATATGAGCTATTTATTCTTCAAGTTGTGTTAAAATAAAAATAATGCTGTTGGCCTTTGGAGGAGATGGCCTGATCATATATGCAGACTTATGGGGCCAGACAATAGAAGCCACAAGCAGCTAATAGTCAAGAAACAAAAAAAAATCAGACATACGTTAGGAGTAAACTTTCTTCAGAGTAGTAAAAATAGTGGAGTTTTTTATTCCCTTTTTTTCTACCTTTACTGCAAACTTTTTACAGCAGTAGGTTACAGTGTTTAAGTACCCTTGCCCTAGATTAATTAAGTTGCATTCATTCAAGCAATAGTGCTATGGTGATGCTAGAAAAAAAACTCATGTAAAATTATAGCCTCAAAAGGACACTGTCAAGTACTTTTATATTTTTATACATCCCATTGTTTGTAAATATCCTCTGATAAGCTTGAAAATAAAATTTATTTCCCTATCAGTCTTGTTCTTTTTATTTACATGAATTCTCTCTCCTATCAAATGTTCTTAGAAGTAAATACTTGCTTGTTTGTGGATTTGACATTAGATATGCCCTGCTCTGGGAATTCTATTAGCAGAAACTTCTTTTGCATGCATCCTGTCACCATTCTCTTTCTAAAAATATTTTCAAGGCATCTTGATTTTATGCAAGTACAAAAGCTGCGTAGACTTAAAGACTCCTTGGCACATTTGTTTGTTACTGACAAGTTTTGATTCACTAGTCAATACTTCATGCAGCTTGATCCTAAGACCCCCAAAACATTGCTCATTCTCTGCTCTGTGTGTGCTGTTTTCTGTATGAGCAATGTTTTATTACACCTTACACTGCTTTGAGCAGGTCAGTCAGGAAGTTTAGTGTGCTGCACTAGATTTACTCTGAAATGGCACTCCCTACCAAAATGTGGCTGGGCCCTGAAGCGTAGATCGGTTTGAGAAAATTGCCTGAAGAAGGTGATACTTATCTGCTTTCAGTTCAAAGATACTTAGTTCTTACCTTACTGCATATATGTTAATTACATTATTGCAAAACATTTAGTATGTAAAACCATAAAATGCATGACTCAATTCCTTTTACTGGGATTTGTTTTTAAAATTTAATAGGATGTTACTGAAAGCTACTGCTATCAGACATTTTGCTATAGTATTTGAAATTACTTCAGTAAGAGTTCATTAAATCCAGCAACAGGTGGTAAGGGAGACTTCGATTCTGGCTTATCTTTCTTGTCAGGATGTACAAGTCTGTGGTGAGGCAGCAGGGCAAAAAAGTTAAAGCAGTCCCCCATGTTCTCAGGATTCATCAGCATATTGTAGCTATGAAGTAACTGCTCACGAGTTGCTGTGTCACGTGAATTCTGCAAGAGCACCTGAGAAAAAAGAAAACGAGAATGCAGGTTACAGCCCTTCCTGCTTTCCCATAAATTCCCACATACCTGCAATCCCTTGTTGCATCCTTTTCACTTACACTAACAGTGATGTAATGGTTGGTGGAACTGGTGAGATCACTGGTGGTGCTACATATGTCCATGTATGAGCTGAGTTTTGCATTAAATGCTCCTAAACATAATATCATCAGTTTACTTCCAAGGATCCTGAGTAACTTATGTCTAGGGGAAGCAACTTTCTGATCTCACATCTGTGTGTTATTTTGAACAACTTCATTTTAAAATCAGATTTTTATAAAAGCTCTCTAGCTGCTTAAGAGTATTGTCTGTGGAGTGGGAGAGTTTATGTACCTGTAAGCACTATCGTACCTGCAACCGGAGGTCAATGCCCATGTTTTTTAAAAACTCCCGCTGTTTTATGGGGCCTAATGTAGTTGTTCTTTCTTGTGTCATCTTTCGAAGATAGCTGAAATCAACATCTGCTGTCAGGTCTGCTGTGCCTGGAGCGCTCAGCACATCGTGAAGTTTGTGATTCTGGAAACCCTGGAAAATTAAATCTGAAGATTATACTCAGCTGTAGTCCAGCTGTCATAGTTGGGGCCAGAAAAACTAAGCTGTGCATTTGAGGGGTGAGAATAGCAAATTATATATGGAAAACTTGAGATAAACGTAGCGAGGGCTCAGACTATCCTCTTCCATCTGACAGAAACTCTTATGGGTACAGATTAAATAAGAATTACTCAGCTTTATGACTGCAGCATAATGCAGTTTTTGCTATTACGTCCACCTAAGAACTTTCTCTTACAAGAACCTAACAATCAAAGGGACAAATAAAAGATAACTATTTTGGCTTCTTATTTGAGGGTAAATGACTTACCCGGAAGGTGTCAGTTTTGGTTCCATCATGGCCATAATCTGCAACCAGTGCAGCCCCACCATCCTTCTCTATACGACAGGCAAGCCTCTGGATGATGACACCAGCCTCAGGACACACTTCCACATGATCTCTTGTTTCTTCTGGCTAGTGTAGAGTTCAGAGACCAAAACACCTGTATTAGCAAACACGTACAGGGCAAGAGTTCTTCACACTTGATGACTTGGGACTGAGGTACAGTGGGGTTATTCTAGGCTACCTACAGCTTGAGCTAGTTTTTGCTATCAGTCATTTTCAATTAGTGTTTTCTGAGTGCTGGATTTCAGTCACCTCTTCTGTAGTAACCTGTAGTCCGAGAAACATTTTTCTACCAAGTAAGAATACCTGAATCAGGTGAAACCTCCTTACTGTGGTACTGGAAGAATGAAAATAGCTCTTCAGCTGTGCACAGCCTTCAAAGAGGCATTCCTGTGTGAAATTTTGTAGCTGGTTTTGATCTCCAGTAAGTACTGGAGTATAACTTTATAACTTTGAGTATCCAGTGAACTTCAGGAAAAAAACACTCACGGACCCTTTACATTAAAGGTGAGCGTAGCACAGAAGCACCCAGCCGCACTGAGTACCACGCAGCAGGCTGAGAGCCTGGCTGGGGCAGGGCCACTGCTGAGAAGGTGTTGTGAGACATGCAGTGCAGAACTCTCTCTTGTCACTTGCTGCCTCAGTTTGCTCTCTGAAGCATTTTCTGTGTTCAAGCTCTGATTTTGCAGAGTTGGGTGGACATGTTTATTTCTGTGCTATATTTTCACAGCATACAAAATTAAATGCTTGTGGAAATTTTGCAGAATGGAAATAAGCTCTATTTACTCATTCGTAGACTGAGAGCCCTCCTCTTGCTGTCAAGGTAATTGAGAAGCAGTAAATGTACTTGAAAGAGTCAGTAAAGGTGTAAGTACGAGCTCTAGTAGGCATAAACTCACTTGGATGAAGTTTTCTGTCGCAGGGGTGCTGGATGGTGACAGGACAAACCGCAGTTGGTCAGGAACTTCTGGATCTATATCAACCAACACTTCCCGCCAGCCTTTTTCAGTTCTCTGTTTAACAAGCCCAAGGTACTCATTTTACACTCTAATGGGTACCACAGCATCTTGTTTATTTGATTGAACTAATATGTCAAGTATTTTCAGAAATGTTTTAAGAACACAATATGCTATTAACACTAATTACTCATCCTATTTAATTCCAGTAACTACTTTAGAAAAAGCCTGCAGAGCCAACAAATACAGGTTTAATAACACTTAAAAGGAATGAATGATGGCCTGAAGAAAAATGTCACCTCTTCTATTGTCAGTGCAACGTTTAACTTGTCAAAATAAAATAATTCATTCTACCAGAGATTTTTCAGAAACTAGTTTCTTCTGAATCATAACTGGCCTCTATTAGCTACTCTCATTGCCATTTAAATGAAAGCCCTTCAGTCTTTTATTAGTAGTGCTAGAGAAAATCATGTGGAAATTAATAACTTCATTAATATAACATCAGAAATAAAAAACTCAAAACCTTCAGGATTATTTCAGCAGAAAGAAATCCTTAGCTTTCTACAAATTTTTCCATTCAAGAACAATTACTAATTTTACAGTTATCAGCTGAATTAAGTCCAAATTCAATTAGAATTATTTTATCAGCAGAGACAGTATGTATGTCTAATTTGGCACCCTAATTCTGTTCTTCCTCAAAGCGAAAAAGTGTTTAAGCAGATGGTCACAATTACAATAATAATCTTGCTATACCTGAAATTTATGTATTGGCAAGGCATCAAAGAACTCATGTGCTAGGTAAAAGCTGTAACCTGGGGGAAGGTAAAAAAACCAATGCATTAAATTATTTATGCTTCTGTAGCAGCTTCCAGTTGAAAATTAATGATTTAAGCTAATTAATGTGGTTGCGAAATAATTACTTCCAACTTGGATACATCAAAGACAGTATTTCCACAGCTAGTTCTAGCTTCCAGTCCATGAATTTTAGATCAGTATCTCATGAAAGGAGATTCAGGCAAAGCCAGTGAATGGTTTCCCATGAAAAGAAAACATCAGAAAATGAAATTGGATAGGTATTCCCAAATGATACTAGGCAGAATAGGTTGCAGTTATGAAAACGAGCCAATATCCTGCCTCAGACTCGTACAAGTAAGAGCAAATATGTATTTTAACTACTTTTCTGTCCAGTGTGAAGGACAGCAGGGATGCCCTCCATTATCGAAAGCTGCATATGAAGGAAGGACACCATCCCTTTAAGGAGGCGTTCAAGCTCCTTACCTGATGGCACATCCTGAATGTCCCTGTACCAAAAAACAGGAATTCCAGTCTTGCTAATGCCTTTCATGTAAGCAGACTCGTCCTTGGGGCTTGGCTGCACCTTCCCTCCCGTCAGCATCCGTGCTTGGATCTCTCCAAGTTTGGGACTCACTTCTACCAGGTGAACAGAGACATCACATTTACTAAGTACAGAGGAGAGCTGGCTGAAGACCTATAAAGGCAGATCAGTTCTATTAGCCATAGTCTTGTGCAATGTACATTAAAGGCTTAAGTATTAAACTTTCATCTCACTATTGACAGTCAAGATAAAAAATTTAGTTGGCTTTCTGTTTATTAAAACAGCCTCAATGAAATAGACTGCACTGTCCTCCTTCTGAAGGAAGTGAAATGGGAATTTCTTCATATATTTTAATAAAAGCTGCTATGCTTCTAGTAAAGTTGGCAAAACACAGCACATATTACATGGCTCTAAGGACAACATGAAATGCTAATTTGGAACAGTAACAGCAGCTTCTCTAAGACCTGCAGAGAGTTTAATATTAGGAGAAAAATGGTTCAGTTTTCACTGACACCATAAACAAGTGTTCAATATCCCACTGTTCTTATTAGAGGTTTTTTCATTAACATATGTAAATAGAATAAAAGTTCTTCTGAGGTGCTAAAGCCCACTAGTGAGCTGTTTGTTAATCAGCAGTATTTTAATTAATAGACAGCCATGCAAGCATGACTGAACACAAAGGGTTAATTCAAAAGAAATAAGCCCCTGAAATCCCCTAAAGATCTAATACAATTTCACTCCTGTGTTTCTGTTCCTGTGTTCCCCCACTTCTTCCTATTCCTTGCACTGAGGCCTCCATCCCAGTTACACACAGCTCCTAAATGGTTTCAGTTTGGATAACGCTTTCCTACACAGAAATAATTTGTAACGGAATATTCCTGCCCTCCCCTTCTATCAAGTGGTGTTTGGAAGATCACATGCGTGTCCGTGCAGTGGGCACACACTGGCCAGTATTCCACTTCCGAATGAGAGACCTGGTGTCTCAGAAACACACATCCATTTTCTTTTGAGTCTGAGCTGCAAACCTGACTGAAGTGATTTGGTTGTTAGGGAAGGTTAAACCCTGACAGCAAAACATCATTCCTTCAGATTTCGCAGTAGCCATGGAATAAAACCAGAAACAAAAACAGGAACAGGTTTCACCTACCCGTAATATATCCTCAGTAAGGGTGCCCCTCCCTGGGCCCAGTTCCACCAGCTGGAAGGTCTTAGGTTTGCCCATGGCCATCCATTCACTAATATACCATATTCCTATTAACTGTCAGTGAGAAACAACACAAAGGGTTACAGTAGTAACTTCAGAACTTGTGGAAAGTGGTACCTGCCTTTTGTCTGATAATAACTAAGATAATGTAGCCATATTGTCTCTCCACATTTCAAATTTAAGAATAATAATGATACATAACTTCATGCTCTTCTCTTTAAATATTAAAATTGATGATTGTTTGCTGTCAGCCCAACAGAAGCAACTCTCCATCAGTAAATGTGGGGACTCTGTTCTGGCTGAAGCAAGAACTTTTACTTAAGGCTCAAATGCAAGTCACTGCCCAGGTGCCTCTGAACAACTGTTCTTCACGAGAATGCATTTACCAAAGTGTTAACAAGAACAGCATTCAGTGCATCTTCACTACTGAAAATGAAACACAAACCAGAGTGAGCCAGACCGAACTCTGGAAATTATTTTTGAGGAGAGTTTTCACAGTGGGAAACCACCATAACTCTCTTTATTTATAAACAAGTTTTATATGAAATAAGTGTTAAAAATCACAGACCGTGTTTCAGACTACACATATGAAAGGACTTCCAGAAAAACACCCTTCCTCCCTTAGAACCAATTCTGAATTTGGGAAATAACTTGAAGCTTATAATTGTTACCCAAGTATTCTGACATTGGTAAGATACCAGAACGCTGGCCTGCAAGTCACAAAATGTGTAAAGCTGGAAGTGAACACATCTAGTCCAACCTCCCTGCTCAAGCAGGGTCTTTCTACAGCACATGGCACAGGACTGTGTCCATACAGTTCTTGAATATCCCCGGTGAGGAAGACTCCACAACCTCTCTGGGCAATCTGTTCCAGCGCTCGGTCACTGCACAGTAAAGAAGTTCTTCCTCATGTTCAGGTGGAACTTCCTGTGCGTCAGTTTCTGCCTGCTGCCTCTTGTCCTATTGCTCAGCACAACCGAGAACAGCCTGGCTCCATCCTCTTGACACCCTCCCTTCAGGTACTTATAGACACTGATGAGTCCCCTCTGTCGTCTCTTTTTAAGGAAGAGCCTGAACAGGACCAGGTCTCTCAGCCTTTCCTCGTAAAAGAGATGCTCCAGTCTCTTAATTATCTTTGTTGCCCTCCACTGGACCCACACCAGGAGCTCCATGTCTCTCCTGTACTGAGGAGCCTAGATCTGGACACAGCACTCCAGATGCAGCCTCACCAGGACAGAGAAAAGGGCAGGATCACCTCCCTTGACCTGCTGGCAATGCTCTTCCTGATGCATCCCAGGACAGCATTGGCCTTGCGGGCCACCGGGTAATATGCTGGCTCAGGGACAACAGGACCCCAGCCAGCCCCACGAGGACAAGGTAAAAATACAAAACAAACAAACAAACAAAATCACTCAGGACACACGGAACTGCGTTACCTCTCCGAACACCTGACTTATTTCAGGCGAGGTGATGAAGTCCCCGCTCTCGCCGATGCCGCCGCGGCGGGTGTAGTAACCCTGGTGGGGACAGAGAGCGGAGAGGGGCCGGGGCCGCGGTGAGCGGCGGGGCCGGGACACAGCCCCCCCCACCCCGGGCCGCCCCGGCCCGCTCCCGGCGCACCTGTGCGGGGTTGGTGAGCGCCTCCCGCATGTACCCGGCCACCGTCACGGGCCCGCTGGCCCGCAGCTTGCGACACAGGTGCCGCAGCAGCGCCCCGTCCCCGCCGACCGCCGCCGCCGCCTCGCCC
>VZRE01005512.1:23153-40177 GCA_013396775.1 Cephalopterus ornatus | reverse complement strand
GGGGGGAGGAGGGCGAGGACGGTGGTGATGAGGAAGGAGGAGATGGAGATGCCGGAGGGTTCACGCTGGACGAGGTGCTGCGCCTCGGCGGCACCAAGGTGAGGGACGGGGCGGGAGGGAGCGGGAGCACGTGGTGGATGGGACTCCCCATCCCGGGACGGGCCCTGGCGGGGGGTGAGCTGTGGGGGGTCCCACGCAGATATTGGGAATGTGTTCTTTGCTCGGGGGGTGGTGAGGCGCTGGGACAGGTTTGCCCGGAGAAGGTACGGATACCCCATCCCTTGCAGTGTTCAAAAGCCGGGCTGCGTGGGGCTTAGAGCAACCTGGTCTAGTGGAAGGTGTCCGTGCCCATGGCAGGGAGATTGGAACGAGATGGTCTTTAAGGTCCTTTCCAACCTAAACAGTTCTGGGGGGAGTCTTGGGAGACCTCGCACTGCATCTGCCCGTAACAGCTGTGCACTGCTGCCCACAGCAAGATTACCTGATGCTGTGTGCCGTGGACGAGGCGGGCGAGATGGTGGATGGCGGCAAGAAGGACACGATGGATGACCTGAAAGAAGGGGAGCTGGAGGCGTTCATCAGCTCCCTGGGGCTCAGCAAGTATGCGAAAAGTTGCTTGGTGGTGGAGGGGGATGAGGATGAAGGTGGCAGCAAGGAGAAAGAGAAGCTTCCAAAGAAAGAGAAGAGCGAGAAGGAAACTAATCCTACTTCACTAGAGGGGAGAAAAAAAAAAAAAATTAAGGAAAAGGCAAGCAGTGTGAAAGACAGCAAGAAGAAGCAGGCTGATGGTGATCAGGGCCAGCACGCTTCAGCAAAGAAAGAAAGGCTGGAAGAAGATTTTGAATTTCATGCTAGGCAAGCAATACTGATCAAACCAGGGGGCAAGTGGTATGACCTAGAATACACCAATGAATTCTCTGCAGAGCCACAGAATCAGACACTTCTGTCCAAGTATAAGGCCCTGGCCCAAAAGCTGTATGAACATGAGACAGACCTGTTTAAGAACAAGACAGACTATCAGAAGGGGGCCTCTTCAGCATGGATGAAAACTGTTGTGTCCTCAGGTACCTTGGCTGACAGGATGGCAGCGATGACACTTCTCATCCAGGACAGTGCTGTCCACAGTCTTCAGTTTGTTGAGAACTTGGTAAACCTCATAAAGAAAAAGGGCAGCAGGCAACAGAGCCTCATGGCTTTGGATACTTTCAAGGAACTTCTCATTTCAGATATCTTACCAGAGAATCGAAAATTGTGGTCTTTCTCGCAGCGACCATTTAACAACATAGTGAAGATGTCAAGTGGCAACAAGGATTCAAGAGACAGACGGTTGATACTGTGGTACTTCGAGCATCACCTGAAACTGCAGATAGCAGAGTTTGTGCAGGCATTAGAAACACTGAGCCATGATTGTCTGACAGCCACGAAATCCCGAGCTCTGGCAGTTGCTCATGAGCTTCTCTGTAACAAGCCTGAGCAGGAGAAAGCTCTGTTGGTCCTGCTGGTGAATAAACTGGGAGACCCTCAGAACAAGATCGCCACCAAAGCCTCTTATCTTTTAGAGACATTGCTTCACAAGCATCCAAATATGAAGGCAGTAGTGTGCGGTGAGGTGGAGAGGCTTTTGTACCGGACAAACATCAATGTGAAAACTCAATATTATGCCATTTGCTTTCTAAATCAGATAGTCCTCAGTCACGAAGAAAGTGCACTGGCCAACAAGCTGATAACTTTGTACTTCTGCTTTTTTCGGAACTGTATTAAGAAAAAAGATGTTGAATCTAAAATGCTCAGTGCTCTTCTTTGCGGGGTAAACAGAGCTTACCCTTATGCTGAGACTGGTGATGAGAAAGTGAAAGAGCAAATGAACACCTTGTTTAAAGTTCTGCATCTAGCAAACTTCAGTACCAGTGTCCAGGCCCTGATGTTGCTGTTTCAAGTGATGGATTCTCAGCAGACTGTGTCGGATAGGTACTATGCAGCACTGTACAAGTAAGTGGCAGGTTTGCATTTTTTATGTAAATTTCATTTGATGAGATAGTTACCATTAATTTAAAGTTGTAGAAACACTTATTTTGCTTTTAAGATCTTGCTAATTTTGTGTTTAACTGGCTAAAAATTTCTGATGTTTTGTATGATTGGAAGAAAATGTATGTGATTTCTTTGGCTTACCATGGGGATAAAACAAAAGGTAGTGATAGGTCCTGAGAACACAACATATCCATTTCATCCTTTGCCACTCTTTTCTGGTGGCTTGTTTTAATTCCAAATGTTATTTGAAGCTAATTGATAACTATTTCTTTGGAAATCACTTTTACAGGTATTAGCCTGTAAAGTAAATAAGCCTGTAAATAGCCTAAAATCTTGTTTCCTTTTTTTTTTTTTCTTGTTGTGAGGAGGGGGAATATTATGTTAACAAATTCTTTAGATGATTTAATTTGTGTAGTTGGAAAGCCTCATGTTATAAAAGAATTTTTTTTTTGTCCCAGCTGATTGTTCAGACTCTTTATAGGATCTTAACAGGTTTCTGTTGATCAGAGGGAAGTTGCTGTTTTTTTAAAAAGGGAACTTAAGTTCCCCCAGACTGTGGAATGTATTTAAGGGCCTTACTGTGCCTGACAGCCTGGAAAAAATTGGGGTAGAAAATGAACCTGCCAGTATGTATGTCTGGTCTGATTGTGAAACATGCTGATTCCTAACCGTTTTCTTTCTATTTTTTTTTAATATCTCAAATTTTGAAACTGTTCCCAGTCGAACTCAGTTTATTTGTATTTTCTTTCTTTTTTTTTTTAATCTTCAGTGTCTCATATATGGGCAGAAATATTACACAGCTGTTGACAGTTCAGGATTGATTATAATGACTTTGAGTACCGGGGAAAAAGCTGTCATTGGTCTTTTAGATGGCACTCTGAAAAATGTAGATGATTTTTAATAGTACTTGTTCTCCTACCTGCATTATGACAATCAGCAATATTTTCTCCTGTGTGTTCTACAGGAAGCTTCTAGATCCTGCTTTAGCAACCTGCTCAAAGCCATCCATGTTTCTTAACCTTGTCTATAAATCTCTGAAGGCAGATGTAGTGTTACGGCGTGTGAAGGCCTTTGTGAAGAGGTTACTTCAAGTCACTTGTGGACAAATGCCACCCTTCATTTGTGGAACCCTGTACCTTCTGTCTGAGCTTCTGAAAGTAAAACCAGAGTTAAGGGTCCAGTTACAGGATCATGTGGTATAAAATGATTTCTTTATCTCATTTCTTTTTCAGTAAGAGCTATTTTTATAAGCACCTGTTTATTAGTAACCTAAGGGTTAGCTCAGATGTTGTTTCTTGGCGTGGGGAGGAACCATCACATTTGTGTGTTCAATTTTAAATCCTGTATCAAGGACAAAAATCTGTATTTCTTAAACATCAGCCATCGTTTATGTAGATTTTTGTAAGTAGCTTAAGAGTTATATATGCGTTTTTCTAAAAAATCAGAATAAATCTGGAAGGGAAAAGCTGTTTGCTAACAGTTTTGGTTTTTAGGAGTCAGATGATGAAGAGTGCTTTAAGGATCAAGAAGAGGCTGAAGAGAATGAGGAAAAATTTGTGGATGCAGACAAAGAAGTAGAAGATAAAGAGAGAAACACAGTAGAAAATTCTGCAAAAACAAATAATTCAAATTCAGCAGCCTCCTGGGTGCATCATTTGAATATGGGAGGTAAATTAGCAAGAAAATGTAATTCATTTAATGTCTAACATTCTGTAACAGTGACATGTTGAGCAAGAGCTTTTTTAAGGTTAAGTGACTAAAACATTATTTTAGTTTTTAAATTGAAGAGACTCTGACTAGTGTATTTCACTTTATGCAGTTTGTAATAAGCAAATATTTGTTTGTAGTGAACACATAAATTATGCCTTAGCAATAAACAGGCTTGGAATTTTTTTGCTTCTGTGTTCAGACACCTTCAGAGCCATATATCCAGAGTTAGGATGTGTAGCTTGTGAAGTTTGCTAAAACCGTTTGTTCAGCTTTGTACCTGCGCCTAGTTTCACTGCTTCCTAAAGACCTTTTGGAACAGGGCAAGGGGTTTTCAAGTCCTTCCTTGGAAGCATGTAGGAACTCAGCCTGTACACCTGATGGTACACTGGTGAAGGGCAACTGAACGTAGCCTCTACCTGCTGCCAAATGAATCTGTGGCCTGTCCAGCTGGGAGTGATGGGCAGCATTGCTGTCATGGTGAAATGAAAATAATACTCTTGTAAAGTTGCCTAAGAAAATTTAAGATGTTTTCCTCTCCTCTGTCCCTCAGGCAGGAAGACTGGAGCTTCATATGATCCTATGCACCGAAGTCCTTTATACTGTGGTGCTGAAAGTACAAGCCTTTGGGAACTGAAGAAGGTACGGCATTCTTATCTTGGTGTTACTGTGTTTCTTAGTATGGCCCTTGTATTAAGAGAGGAAAATGAACTTGGTTATTCTTGGAGTAGCTCCCTGGGTAATGTAACAGAAAGGTTGTTCAGCTTTAAGCTTGTATGTGTTTCTTGCAATGCTGATATTCTGGAGTAGGGAATAAGAACTTTTAAAGTGGAGATTCAGACAATAATAATATTTTTTGAGTTTTGGATCTTAGCTTTGATCAGTAAAGCTTTTTAGCGTTGCATTAAATAAAGTTGTGAGTGAAAATGTATTTATTTAACACAAACAAAAGATTAGAACTAGATGTTGTTCAGGGGCAGAGCACATCAGCCTTGCACTACTGTGTGTATCTGCATGTTATTGGATGAGTTACAGAGTGGTCTTACGATATAGTGGTGTTGTGAAGACTCTAATATGTCAATGTGAGTAATGCAGTAATAAATGATTCATGTTTTTCAGCTTTCTGAACATTTTCATCCATCTGTGGCCCTATTCGCAAAAACAATTCTAGAAGTAAGTAGTCTTTAGCTTTGAAGTTTGATTTTTTTATGATATGTGTCTTTTGCTGTTTGAAAAAATACATTATAAAGTCTCCTTGCACTCTGTGGGTAACTTGCAGCTCTGCAGAACTGTACCATATGCTCAAATGCTAAGCTTTTCATGGAATTAAAGTGTTTTATGCAAAGAAGACAGCTCACAAAAGTTCTAACTTTGTAGAAATGTGGGTATTATATGATTTTTAAAGCTTTATTAGAGTTTTTATGTATCTTTTTATTTTACTTTTTTTTTTTTAAAATCTGCAGAACCCTACTGTAGGAACAAATTCTTTTTTTTAACACTGTTGTGGTACCATGCCCCAAATACTCAAACCTACACAATACATATTTAAAATATTTATTTTCCATTTGAATGTATGGTGTCCAAATGACACCGAGTATTTACTGCTATTAGCAAGTACATTGCAAGGCAGTTCATCGCTGAAACAAAGCAAAGGATGTGTTTTTTATTTAAGAAAATAAATAAATTGCAAAAATAAGAACCAGATCAGGGTTATGTGATGTAATATCCCCAAGTCTTTGTCTTTTTAAAGTATGGTTTAATGTTGTTCTTGAACTTATTGAGTCCTCTGTGTTTAGATGCTGTGTTTCTAAAATGAAGACCTTAATGTTACTTGGCTTTTCTCTTCTTTCAGGGAAATCACATTCATTACTCTGGGGACCCTTTGCAGGATTTCACATTAATGAGATTTTTGGATCGCTTTGTGTACAGAAATCCCAAACTCAGTAAAGGCAAAGGTATGCACTTCTCTGTACATATTAGCATGTGATCTTGATTATAGATGCTGTCCAAATTCTCATGCTCTCAGATTGCCCTTGCCAAGTATTCGGGGTGCACGTGGTGCAAGAGGAGTGGGATCAGTCTTCAGGGCTGCAAGAGATAGGTCTGCAGGCAGAACCAGCTACACTCACGAACTGGTGACCCTCACACTCGCAGTGCAGAATTGCTGACTTTGCAGGAATAAGCAAGTGATAGGAGAATATAAAGACTGCAGAAAGGTTGAAGTTGGAAAGGACCTCTGGAGGTCATGGGCTGCAGAGAGGGCCACCTAGAGCGGCGCCACGTAGAGCAGACTGTTTAGATGGCTTTTGAATGTCTCCAAGAGTGGAAACTCCACTGCCTCTCTGAGCAGCCTGTGCCAGTGCACAGTTGCCTTCGCAGTGAAAACATGTTTCCTGATGTTCAGATGGAGTCTCCTGTGTTTCAGTTTGTGCCCGCCTCTTGCCCTGTCACTGGGCACCACTGATAAGTGTCTGGCTCTTCTTTATATCCTCCCTTCAGGTATTTATATGCATTGACGAGAACCCCCTGAGCCTTCTTCCCTAGGGTAAACAATCGTAGCTCTCTCACATTTTGCCTACAGGAGAGATGCTCCAGTCCAGTCCCTTCATCAGCTTAGTGACACTTTGCTTGACTTTCTCCAATATGCCCATATCTGCCTTATTCCAGGGAGCCCAGACTTGAACACACAGTGCTCCAGGTGTGGTCTAATAAGTGCCAGGAATACTGTCAGCCTTCTTTGCTGCAGGGGCACAGTGCTGGCTCACAGTCAACTGTGTGTCCAGCAGGACTACCAGGGTGTTTTCAGCAAGCTGCTTTCTAGCTGGGGAGCCCCCAGCATGTACTAGTGACTGGGTTTGTTCCTCCTCTAGTGCAGGACTTTGCACTTCCCCTTGTTGAACTGCAGGCGGTTCCCCATTTGTCCAGCCTCTTGAAGTCATATGGATGACAGCACAATGCACTCGTGTATCATCCACTCCTCACGTTTTTTTATCAGTAGTAATAAAGTAACTCGGTTCTGATTTATATTCTGATACAGAAAACACCAGCAGCGTGGTAATGCAGCCAAAGAAGAAGCAGTTTATGAAAGATATGCAGAATCTTGCAGGTAAGTTGGCTCCTTTTCAGTTAAGATTATGATGGCTAAAATATTCTGGGTTGGTTGTTGTACACGTATTATCTGCACTGTCTGTGCTGTTTGTTGTAGCAATAGAAGAGAGTTCTGACCATCAGGAGTGCAGTGGTGGTGCCTGATGTTCAGGATCAGGTCTCTTTCTTGTAAGGATGTATGGAATCTCCACAGCTGAAATTTTGGATCATTGAATCATTCTAAGAACAAATGATGTAGGGAAAGGCAGTTATCCTGTAGCCATTTTTACTCTGTTTATTATGATTGAAAAATGACTTAAAATCTCAGAAAATTGATCTGTATTATTTAAATCACATTAAGCTCTTTTATTAAATTATATGGATTACTCCATACAATGCTGCAGCTGCTGCAGCTATTGTTACGATTAGCGTAAGGTACCTTTGGCACGTTATTTTGCTGAGAGTTTTCCTGCTTCCAGAAAGAGGCTGCCTTTCCCCTAGTCTCACTCTTGCCAATAATTAGGAGCAGGATTTGGTGGTAAGAACCAGCACTGAAAAAGTCAGGGTAAACCATGATTAAAACCCGCTGCTTGAGGACAGAAGAGGTATTATCTTCTGTGGTGGAGTCTCTGTAACATTCCCAGGGATGTGCTTTCCTCTGACTTTGGGTCTGTTGTGTTACACAGAGGTTTTAGTTATACAGGTTAGTTGATGTACCTTTATGGCTGTTAAAGTAGGAATTTTAACCTAGAATGCATTTGAAGGTACAGTTTATTTGTCACATTCTTTAGCTTATTCTGAATTGAAGGAGCAGACTGAACATTTAGAATTTGAGGAACTGAAATTTTCTACTAATTAAACACTGGATAACAAAAATTTGGATATATTAATATGGTTACAAAAATTTGCAATTGTTGCATATAGCTGATCTCTCCTGAGGCTTAGGGAGCTGAGATTGCAAATCCTCTGGTACCTTCTACTGTTCATTTGAAGTATTGCTGTGAGTGTGCTGATCTGGTTTCAGAAACTTGGAAAATATTTTAGTATATTCTTACTGAGATAATTAGTAGCTCTTTTTCCTTTGATTTACTTCTGAGGAGGAGGAGGGAGGGGGAAAGTATGAGGGTAAAAATCTTCTCCACAGGGAATCCTAGCTGATATGCTGTTGCAGTGTCGTATTTTGCCTCAGTTCCTCAGAAATGGAGGCAAGTTGAGGCTTGATCCGTTCCTCAGTGTGCTCAGCTGGTGCATGGTCCTGTCCTACAGCTGCTGACAAGCATTTCTACTGCCAGGAGGGATGGGCAGAAGCAGTTCCAGTGTTTTAGTGCATGACAAGCAAGTTCATCTTACTTCCTGCTTTTTTCCCCCATTTTTGTTTTAAATGCATTCCTGCTGTAGGTGATTGCAAATCCCCCCTTGCTGATAACATAACTTAGAACCTGGTTAGGGCTTTGCCTCTTCTGTTTTTCCATGGGGTCTGTTCCCACTGAAGTATCCGTATGTACAGTGAGAACTATTAGTTTGAGGAGGTTTATAATGAACTCCACTTTATTTAACAGATGACCCTGGATATCTGCATACTTCTGTCTGTGGATGCTGTTTTAAAAGAATAACAATCATTTCAACTTGAAGTAAAATCATTTCTGGTTTTGTTTTTGCAGTCAACAGTAAGGAATTCCGTATGAAAGATGAAAGCAAAATCCCAGTGGATGAAGTGTTCTTTCACAGGTAATGAAATGCTTTTGAATGTTCATTTTAAGTGTTGGTTTTTTACTGCAATGCCCTTAAAACCCCCTACATTTTCAAGTATTCTCTGGTATTTCAAGTATTTGCAAATGTTGGTTAACTTGAGTGACTTATGATGATAGTGCTTTTCTGGGACATGATTGACATTTGTCAGAAGTGCTTAGGAAAGAATATCACCTATAAACAAAGCCAGTCAGGACTTGTAGTTTAAAATTAAGTAAATATCTTGTGGGTTGTAGTTCTTATGCATTAGAAGTATATTTAAAGAAAGCTGGAATACACCTTGTTTGTGTTATTAGCATCAAAGCTTATTAGAATAAACAATGCAAAAAAAAGTCAAAGCAGCTACTTTTCAGAGTATTTATTTTTTTATTACTCATAGTTCTTTCTGTTTATCTGAATTTCCTTTCAGAGTGTGATATAAAACTGCAGTTACAGCACTAAAATTGGAGTGATACACATTTGGCAAAGACTTGTTTTTTTAATATCAAAATACTGGTTACCTATGAGTGTCTCCTTAGGAAATTAGTGTTTGAATTAACTTCATTTAATTTTTTTTAATTCACTTAGAGTGTTTTTGTTTGGTTGGTTTGTTTTGTTTAATATATTCATTGCTGTAGGGACCTTTAAACATTTTTTAACTATCAGGTTAATGAACTTAGTAATTTTAGTTAATTGATACTATAATATTGAGGAATATAATATTAATAAATGAATAGTGGTTTTAATTCCAAGATTAAAGAAGAGCAGCTTAAAAACGTGCCCCTCTCTGAAAAGTTAACGGTACTGTTACAGTGAAGATTAATGAAACTGAGATTACACATTTGAAGTCTTCTGTACAAAGTACTCTTTTGTATATGATCAAAATTGCCTTTTGTGTTTGGTAGTTCTTTAATATGAAATGAAGGTGAAAACGTGGTTTAAAATGGCTGACAGAAGGTAAAACTACATACCCAAAAGAAGAGGGCTACAGGAGAAAATTTAATAAAATTTAATGGTTTGATGTCTTTTATACTTTTTTCCCCAATTACATTCAAGTTGCACTTCATCCTTTCTTCCTTTCCAGTCTACAGCAGATTTTTACATCTTTCTTGTGCCCTTTTATGTTAAAAATAACTTCTGGCACCTTTGGCCAGTGAAATTTCATTGTTTTAAATCTTACAGCAGTGACTGACTCTTTGAAAAACAAAGGAAATTTTAGGTGAGTTTGAAACCATCACAGTTTTCAATTGGCAACATACACAGAAAACAATCTACAGGTGTTTTTTTTAAAGTTATCATAAAGATCATCACCTGTGATTTTGTGTCTGAGAGCTATACATTATTTCAGATTTTATTCAAAGTTCGATAAGAAGAGAGAGAAACAAAGGCGTCAGGATGATGAAGAAAGTGTGGAAGATGTAGATGATGAGGAATTTGAAAGAGTACTGGGTAAGGTTGTGTTCTTCCTTGCAGTAACTACCCCAGTATTTCCTGCTTTTTCACATTATTAGTTTATCCTTTTTGTAGTTCATATTGCATAAAAGAACGAGATACAGGAATATGGAAGTGGAAGAAAACTGGCTTTCCAGTTGCCATTCTGTGGTGCTGCAGCCAGCAGTTTCTACGATCCATTGTGTAAGCCAACTGGATGGCCATCTTGTAAAAGAAGTCTGGCTCACACCACTCAACTTGTTTGAATAGTTGGAAATCATCTGATTTTGAGCTTAAGCTCACGAGTGGCAGTTCATGCCTTTTTGTTCTTTTCCTAATGTAGTCTGAGTAACTTTTTCTAGCAGCGTCTAACATTTGCTTCCATTTTTTCTTTACTGCTTGGCCTTTTTCAATCTTGCTTACAGTTTCTCTCATTATTTCTAATGTATTTTATGAGGTTATTTGTTCAATAAGGTCCTTGGCATACTTCTGCAGTAGTCTTAGCTCTTCCTGTATCATGTACTTTGTTTGCTTTGGAATTAGTATATGATTTGTTCCAGAATCTACATTTGTTTGTGTACCACAAAATGTCCTCTATTTTATTATTTCATATTTTACTTATACAATAATATATGCATTTGGAGAATAGAAAATGCAGTTAGCTCTCCATAACTGTTTTGTACGGTATGTTTAGAGAATTCTGAACTCTCATAGCAGGGTTCTTTCTTAGTGACTCAATTAATAGGGCCTTTGTTATGACAAGAATCTGTTAAAAATTGCATTTGTCTTTTTACTGTTAGTATCTCTAATGAAAATTTGCTTCATAAATTCAGGACCCTCTAATGTTAGTATTTACTTTTTGAAACAGAACAGCTGTAATTTCAGATTATTTTTTTTAATTTCCTTTTTTATATAGCAAATTATTCCAAAGTGAATCCTATGGTAGGAGCTTTCAACCTCTAGTCTGCTTGCTTTTCTTAAAAAATTACAATGAATACTTCTGATCTGAAAATGAACATACAGATTAGCTGACAGGACATTTGCTTGGGTATCTTCATTTAGTTTTTGTTCTGTGTGACTTGGTGCAAGTGTTTGAGACTTCTGATATCTCACCTGCCAACTAGGTTTGTATCACTGGCCAGTTGTCTGTCTGTTTGTGTCTGTCTGCTCCCCATGTCATCCAGTTCTGGTGATAAATTACATCCTGGATAAAATAAAACCTCCATTACTTTTCAAAGAAAAATATTTTTCTCAGAAAAAGTTCATTTAGCTTTAGGTAACTGTTTTGTGGATTTTTTTTACTGTAGGAGTATGAACCTTTGGTATCAGGGCCCACTGTTACTGATGCAGATCATATAAATTGTTCAGGAAGATACCTAAAAATTAGGTATTTTGCAATTATAGTATCATAGAATGGCTTGGGTTACCTGAGACCTTAAAGATCATCTTAGTTCCAACCATCCTGCCACAGGCAGGGATACCTTCCACTACACTAGGTTACTCAAAGCCCCATCCAGTGTGGCCTTGAACACGGTGGGAGCTGGGGCATCCACACGTTCTCTGGGCAGCCTGTCCCAGTGCCTCACTACCCTCACAGCAAAGAATTCTTTCCCAATATCTAATCTAAACGTATCTCTTTCAGTTGGAAGCCTTTCCCCCTTGTCCTGTCACTACTTGTCAAAAGTCTCTCCCCAGCTCTCTTGTAGCCCGTTTTTGGTAGTGAGAGGCCACAATAAGGTCACCCCAAAGCCTTCTCCTCCAGGCTGAACAATCCCAACTCTCTCAACCTGTCCTCATAGGAGAACTGCTCCAGCAGTCTGGTCATCTTTGTGGCTCTCCTCTGAACTTGCTCCAACAGGTCTATGTACTTGTTGGACACAATGACTTAATTCATATTTCTTTGCTTGCTTTGTAGAAATAATTTTTTTTCTCCCTAGATACGTTTGAAGCTGCTGATAATGCCGTTATTGACCAGGATGACCTTGATTTTGCTGGGTAAGACTTCAAATTGGTTCTTACATCTCTTTTCAATAGTTTTACTTGCAAAACTGGATAGACCTTTTTCAGAAAGACTCAGAATATCACCTTGCATAAAAGGCAGTGGCTCCTCCACACTGAGTAATGCTGTTTTTCCACGTGTCCCATAATGGATCGTGGTGATCCTGTGGTGCTTACGCTTTGCTGGCTTGACATGTGAGAGACCTGTAGTATATTATTTATACAATGGAGGGACCTTGAGGTGACGGGAGAATTGAAGTCTAAACTCCTAGTGAAATCTGAAAATTTTTATGATCTAGACTGGTGTTTAGTAGGGCAGTTTGTGTGTCTTACAAAAAAGACTTTCTGAAAAGGAGCAAAGATAGAATACTGAAGCTGACGTTTCTGCTAATTTCAGAATAGGATTCTCTCCAGAACTTCTTAGAACGGTTGACTTTTATAATACAGTTCTCTATACTAATGTTGAAGACATACCTGAGTGCATAATACATATATCTTAGGTCTCAGCCTATATTTACAGTAGTTTGCAATGATGTCGAACTTTTCTAACATGGTGTTTGCCAGTAGGCAGATGTCACCTAGATCTAAACAGTATTTTGCTGGATGAAGTGCTAAGCTCGTTACATCTTTCTTTAGTAACATAAAAAAGAAAACCAAAGGCGGTAAGAAAGGCAAAAGCAGTGAAGAATCTGGTGCTGACTGGGAGGATTCTGATGATGAAGATGAATTCAGTGATCTGGATGATGAGGAAGTCTCCTTAGGAAGTATGGAGGAAGACTTTGAAGAGGATATGGATGAAGAGGGAGGTGTATTTATGGATGTGTCTGATGATGATAACAACCTAGGTAAATTACCATTTATTACAAAAAAAACAGGAAAAAAAAGCCATAAAAATATGTTATCTAATATGTAATTACACATGTAAATTTTGATTTAGTTACCTAGGTGGGGAGTTTGGATTTTAAGCAAAGAAATGACAGGTCCTTTTCTAGACATTAAGAGAAATATTTCCTGGCAGACTCCTAGGCAAGAGTGGGATTTAGGCATCTGGGTATAAAAACTTGCAAATGAGACATGTTTCTTTCATTCTGAAAACACTGGCAGTAAGAAAAGTAGCTTTCTGCACAAATAACTGGCTACACTAGGCAGAAATATTAAAAGATCTCAAAGAGAAAAATAAAAGAATCTGGTACTTAGTAATTTTCATATTTCTTCAGAATCTTAATGTTGATTTTTTTAGATGAGGTAACTTCTATGTAAATTGCTGTCTCACAAATAACAGTTTACTCCTTTAATACAGCTATGCACCCAAATTTTTATTACCACTATACTAATAACTGATTCTTGCACCTGCATGGTTTTATTTTTTCAACTGAAAAGCAGAGTTTACACAGAATACAATGTATGTGGCTGAAAAAGCACGGATTAATGGAATATTTGAATGAATAACTGAAGGCCACAGGAAGATGATTCAGGGTAGAGGAGATAAACTGTTCATATAGCTGTTAACAGATTAATCTTTCATGAGATTATTACTTCACTGAAATTACGTCCAGGGTTTACATAATGCCTGCTTTTGGCCTTTGTATTTTATGTATCTTAGTATCATTCCATTTTGGTGCTGTGGTAAAAAAAAGCAGAAAGGATGCCACAGCACTGACGAATTTTTAATTGTCTATGTTGAAGAAATCCAGTTTTGGTTGTGTGTGCTGTTTTTTAAAGTAAAGACTTGGACCATTATGACAAATATGTCTAAAAAGAAATTTTAGCCTCTCTTGTGCTTTAAATACACGTGTGTGGTGTTAGAATCAGAGATTGATATATCTTTTTTCTTTTTTTCTGTCAGATCCAAACAAGATGAAGCAATTGAAGCCTGTTAGTAAAAAGGGCAAGAGAAAGAAGGATGTGAATTTTGAGGGATCACTGGAAGGTAAGAAAACACTGCCATAATTTCCATCTGATAAAGCTCAATGCAAATACAGAGTTTAAAAAACTGCAGAATTGGAGGGTTTTGCTACAGTAGATTATCTACAGTTTTGGATCTGCATTCAGATTTGAATAAACCATAAATGAAAAGGAGGTTGTCCTCAAGGCAGCATGGCTAATTCAGAGTGATAATCTGCTGTTGAAGGAAGGGAGTTGAAGGAGGAACTTCTTCAGAAAGATAGAGTCGTACTGGTGGTTTGTGCATCTGTTACTCACATCTGATGCACAGATTTGTGCTATTTAGTTCTTAGAAACTTTTTTCCCTTTTTATTACGGGAGGTGGAGAATAAAGGTTTCTAACATAGCTATTTTAGATGGTCTCATTAAATAAATTTTAAGAATTAGAAACATGGTAACACTTTGTTTTAGTGTCTCTGTGAACTTGAAATTCTGTCTCATAATATATTTTGTTCAAAGGATCCAACCGAGGAAAGAAGAAAAAACGCCAAGATGCTGGTATACTGGCATCTGCGGAAGAGGTGAGTGTGACTGGTGCTTAGCAAAAAGTGATCTAGCATTTTACCCGTTTCTGTTGTAACAAAATACTAAAATTTCTCTCTTTAAAGTTTGGCTATCTGCTGGATGAAAACGCCGGATCCAAGTTTGACAATATTGGAATGAATGCCATGGCCAACAGAGATAATGCAAGTAAGTGCATGCTACAAACAGCAGATAGTTGTAATGCTGGTTTACTTCTTTCCCTTCCCTATACTTGAAAAGATGCACCACCCTCAACTGAAATACACGGTCAGAAACCACACAGTTGGCACAGTAGCTCAACGTCAGCTGCTCCTAATGCAAGTGTTTCTAGCATTAGTAAAATGCAAATCAATGTCTAAAACTTTGAGATGGTAGGATTTGTTTTGTGAAGTGAAAAAAACCAAAAATTTTCTCAAAAAAGAAGTGTTCACTTGCATTTTATTTAAACGTTAATAAATACAGTAGCCAAGTTTTAACTTCTACATGATTTATCTGTATGCCACATCGTGGTAAGAGGTATCCATCGGCTCCCTATTTCTCACCTTCCCTCCTACAGATGTCAAACAGATCCAGTGGGAAATAGAGCGTGACAAGTGGCTTCACAACAGGGACGTGAAAAGCATCATCAAGAGGAAGAAACAGTTCAGGCACAGAGGGCTGAAAAACAAATACAAAGGCAAGAAATCAAGAAGATGAACTGGACATTTTAAAAAATAATTATTCAAAAATAGTTTTTTAATTAATCCCATGTTTTTCTTACTTCAGTTCTTGCTGCTTAACCACGTCATTTGGTCATTCTCCCTTATGCCATGAATTCCAGACCACTCGTTGGATTTGTAATAAACTGAAAAACAGGAAAATCCATGTCAGCTCTAAGTTAGACATGTCTGAAGAAGAGCCACTTTGTGGTTAGTTTTATTGGATATACACCCCTCCAGTTCAAAGGTCTCTATCCAACAGCCTGACACTCCAGCCATGCCTACGCAAAACAATAAACACTTCTGCAGTGTCTCCTGGAGTAAGTTTTAAGCAGTAATTACATTGGTTTTGCACATTAAGATGCAACGGAAGCTTCAGCCATCCTTCTGAAGCCAACAGCTGCAAACCTACCTTCCAGAATTGATGGAAACCTCTTCTGCATTGTGTATCTGAAATCTGACAAGAAAGGTAAATCAGTTACTTTCCCAACATATTTTAAGGTAATTAAATGCACTATTTTTCTAACTAGATTTGTTTTATCTAAATTTGTTTGAGCTCTTTAGTTACAGCCACCACTATGATCTGAATTTATTTTTTGAAATCGTATCACAGACTGTGTTGAGATTACTTGTACGTGCAGCCCTATCATCACTGTTTTCTGAGCTTCCTCACAATTGTGATAACCAAATACGAGCTACATATACAGAGGAAGCTGAGTGCCTCTCATAGACAGACATGCAAATAAAAACTGAGAAAACTGCTTTTTTTCCTTACGCAGCTTTAGGTGTTCAATGAATCCTTCTGTGGGCCGCTCTGGCAACTCATTAGAAAATCATGATAGCTTTATGCTATTTTAAGGATTTACAGCAGCTCACAGAAGTATCTTATCCATTCTAGTGCTAGAACAAAGAAAGCAGTAAAAGCCTCACTCTGAGCTCACTGAGCTGTTAGATGAGCTCACTACACCTCACAGAACTGCAATTTAAGAAAATCTACCTATGCATATAAAAAATAAGATCTAGAACTGAAAAGGAAAAAAGAACCGTGAACGCTCAGCACCAAGTTACCACGACAGGTTGAAACATCTGTTGTCCATGGGTTTGTTATATATTTATTTAATAAACATGCACATAAAAATAGCCAAACAGCCAGACGTCATCTGAATCCGTGAAAACAAGTGCAAACTGATGTAGTGTAGGTGAAGTTCAGCTTGAACTTCGCATGAAGACCACGATACTGTTGAAATGGGTATACTCCTACCCGTCCAGCCAAAACAACAGCTGCCTTTTGGCAGCAGGACAGGATGACTTTTCCTGCAGGGACACAGGTCTGTCAAGCTACTGCTGCACCCTCCAGAGACCTGAATGCAAAATAAGGCCATTGCTCTGCAGAGCAAAGATCCTTGCAGTAACTAAGCTGGTGCTTGGCTTATTTCTGTGTTCCCTACGCATGGTGGTGTAAGTCTGAGAGACTTGAGGGACTGAAGCTAAATAATCTGGAAGACAACGCTGGCTGCCTCATGCCAGCCAGGTCTGTCCTCAGCTTGGGAAATGTCAAATCCTGGAGACCCAGACACAGGCAGGGCGTCCCTTCATGGGCTCAACACCAACTGCCCGAAGCAGGACCGGTCAACCCCCGCCTCATTTGCGGGCTGCCTCTGACCTTTTCAAGTCCTTATTTGAGCCCCTGCTGTTAATGGAAGAAGGAGCAGGATTCGGCTTTGTTCCTGGTGCGGTCGCGTGCTGCCTCCCAAAGGATTCCCCACGGGCTTGGTTTTGTAAAAACTAAAGCACCCGCTGGTTCTTCGAGACCTGTCCTCGGAGGTCCGTCCAGCAAGCCACTGGTGTGCACCTGCACTCACACGAGCCGGACTCCTGACC
>VZRE01005512.1:0-22943 GCA_013396775.1 Cephalopterus ornatus | reverse complement strand
GAGATGGCGGACGCGGGGCTGCTGGGGCGGCGGCCGGAGGGGGTTGCGAGGTGTGGGACGTGTAAAAATCTTAAGAAAGGAAAGGATGCCCCCTGATGTTTGATCTTTGTATACTTTCAGGCCTAATCAAAAAGCAAATAGATTTAATTCGTGAAGCAGGTAGCGGCTAAACAAGCTCGAGGCGATGTCCGTGTTGTCCGCAAAAATGGGATCCATTACCCGGTGTGCAAAAGGCAATGATTACACGCTCGAGAGAGGCATTGATTATTTATGTCGGAGTTGCACAAGCCCAGGTGCTCTGGTAGTATTCCATAAATCAAGCACACGGACTATCAAAGCTTTTCACTATTTATACATTTTAGCAAAAAAAGGAATTAGCGTACACTGGCTACAAGTTACATAGTTCTGTTATTAACTAGTATTCTATCTTCTACTTGTTAATGATTCTCTTGCTTCCCATGCTAACTAATCTATATGCTCAGTCATTCTCTTCTGGGCTGGTGAGTTTCTCGGGTCGGTGGTCCATGAGTTGGTGGTCACGATCTGCCCCTGCTGGAATTACCTTTTACCCAGTTGCAGCTGATTTCAGCACAGCTGCTGAGTGTTCTTTATTAGTTTTTTCCTCGTCTTGAGAGTTCTGCCAAATGCTGTGGCCTGTAAATTCTGCATTCTTTGTGTCCTTTATCAGTGGTACATCCTCATTCCCAAGCTTTGTTAACCTCCCCCTGGGTCTGAGACCTCTGAAGCATGTCAAGCCCCAAACTTTAACAAGGCAATTCTTCTAACAGGTAATTTGTTTTTTGAATACATGGACATCACTTAGAGCCTGCTTGTTAGCTGCTCTGTTTCAGGGATTGAATCTCCCTTCTTTTTTTATAAGGCTTGAAAGTGTTCAAGGATCAAACATCAAAGAACATCCTTTCCTAAGAAAATTTTGCATATTCCAAATTTTGCAAAACCCAGGTTTTAGAAAGATAAGTTACTGGTTGGTAGAAGTGCCTTGTTAAGATTTAGGGTTAAACATCTTTCAATGATCTCAGATCAATGTGGACTAATTAGCATGAGAAATGAGAGAATCGTTAATCAATAGACAATAGAATGGCAATTAATAAGAGAACTAGGTAACTTGTAGCCAATGAACATTAATGCCTTTGTTTGCTAAAATATATAAATAGTCAAAAGTTTTGATAGTGGTCCTGCAGGTTTTGTCACCCACCACCCCTTTCTGCACAGAACTGTAAATAAGTAAAGTACCTCGACTCTGAGTGTGGATTGGCCTCTTGTACACTGGGTGAAAGAAACTGTTTTGGGACAATGTTCTGGCTGCTGGCAGCAGTCCTCACTCACCACCGCCTTTCCCTGCTGCCTGGGGGCACCCGCTGTCCTCACCTCGCTGTTTCAGGCGACGCATGAGCAGGCAACACATGTGCCCACCACAGCAAAGGGCCTGGGCCAGGTCTTGTTGCTCCTTGTTGAGGGTCCTGAGCAGGTGCCCCAGTTGGGTGAGGGAGCAGCCCTACGTGGCAGCACTGCACTACTACATCATCAGCTGGTGGAGGAGCAGCTCAGATCCTTCTGGGAGCCAGCACTGGTCTGTTTGTGTGTTTCCTTCCAGGTGAAGGTACAGTGAGATGCATCAGGCTCACAGCCGTTAAAAAGGGATCTTAGTTTTATCATGGAGATGTGAAAAAAACCTCAGTGCCATGCAAGATCTCAGTATTTAATTGTTTTAAACATGGAAAAGGGCATTAGTGCAGACAAGCTCCCACAGAGAGGTATTCAGAACCTAAAATGGCAGCATTCTCTCCCTCTCAGTAGTGTTCTTTCTGTTTAATGGTTTTGTTTTCATTGTTTTTTAGTATTCATATTGCTCTTATATTATGGGACTGAATTTATCACCATAATAAAAGCTCTTCAGATTTTTCTTAATAGGGACTTTATTTTCTTTGTAAGATGCTTTTTCCTTCCTTTAATGTTTTGTAAGATAAGATATAATATTTTTGCTGCTCATTCTTGCAGGGTGATTCATTTTCCAAGCCTGTTTTCCCTGTTGTCTGAGCTTGCAAGTATTGCTTTCATTCTGAGGGATTTCTTAGTAAAGTAATTCCTACTCTGAGGATTTTAAGTGGACAGGATCAACGCAAGCAGCAGAAGCCTGGGGTTATTGGAGAAAACATGGACCCAGGAAAGGAATTGCATTAGCATGGTAGAAGATGCAACTCTAACCAGAAAGGGTCCTCGATCAAGGTCTCATTCAGCACATAGAATTTGCATTGGTTGGCGACCTCTGATCTGGAAAGAAACTGTGGTGTATTAGAGGCTTAAGAAGTATGCCTGTTTAGGGTGAATTTGTAGCAGCTGTGAGACAGAACACTGAACTGAGAGAGGGCAAATAAAAAAGGAGGGAGCTGGCACAAAATGTGAAATGTGCATCTTTATTTTAAGAAGTCCATAATTCCTTTGGGCTTGGGTCCAGACTTCTGCTGGACCCTATAAAGACCTGAAAGGTCATTTGTCATATATTGGCACTGGCTTTCATTTTTCACAGACTTCAGACATGATGCTGATTGCCTCTGAGGTTTAGTAATTCAGTAAACCTCTCGTTCTCAGGGAGAGGGATCAGTAGATAAAGAAAGAGATCTCACGCTGTTAATATTGGCCAGTTTGTGGTAGGCCAACAGGGGGAAATTTTACCAAAGACCACTACAAGTTATTCAGTAGGAAAAGGAGTACACAACTCCCTGGTTTTCTGAGGAATGCAGCACCCTCTTACCTGTCAGACACTGGTAGAAAAGCCTATATGAGAGGTTTCACAGAAGAAATAGGAAAGCAGGAGGGAGAGAAAATGATACATTTGTGCAGTGCAACGTAGGTAGAATCTGAAGGTAAATGTTTTGGATTTTTCTCCCATTTGGATATTTGCTTTTACATTTTCAAACCACATTAAATAGATTTCTTGCCCTAATTTCCTATAGCTTGCAAATTGTGGGGAAAAAAGGCAAGACAAAAGGGTAAAGAACGAAAAGGAAAGATTACCTGTCGCAGTCTGAAACCAGAAATTTCTGGGCTCCTTCTTGCCCCTTGATGTGACACTCAGACTCATCAAGCCATAGTGTCACCAGGCAGTAATAAAAATGTCTCTGCAGGCCTCTTTCCCTCTTGGACCTGGAAACCTGGAGTCTGGCTTCCTCTGCCACCTTCTTGGGTGTTTTCCGTGAAGGGCTCAAACTCTTTGGTAGCATGAACATGGCTGATGAAGGACTCACATAGAGGCCATTCAAAAGCTTTTTTCTTAAAGCTTTAATAATGCCCTCATTCCTTTTACTTATTAAGTATTATGAAAGTGAAATTACAATGAAGTCTCATTATATTAAAGGTTTCCCCCAGCTCAGGTATGTGTAGTAGAGAGGAAAACTGATGCAAAGAACTATTTATGAGGTAGGGATGAAGGACAGTGGAGCTCTAGGAGTAAGAACTTGTGAGAGATGGATCACATGGTTGAGAAGCCAGTAAGAGGATTTAGAGATTAGGAATTTTAGGTTTATCAGTTGTAGCTTGTCATTAAAACAAAATTTGTTTTTGTGCACATCTGGGCAGATGTGGGCACAGATTTGGAAACTCAGTGATTTTGACTGATCTGTACGTAAATGGGAGAGTGATTTAAAAGATGTGCATCATACAATGTCATAAATAAATATGACAATGTGATATATAAATATGATATTGGGTGATTTATAAATGTGATAAATGTATTATAAGACATTGTATGATGTGTACACATTGTATATACATTACTCTGTAAATGTCATGTATCTACTGCTTCCATCCAAGCATCCTGAGGCACTTTATGTAAGATAGGGTGGAATTTATTCCTTTCTGGGAATAACTTTCCACTGAAAGCATGAGGTTAAAGCTGCTTGCACTGTATGTTCCATGTTAGTGCATCTGGCAGCTGTGTTCACAGGGGACTCGCTGCAGGAGGCAGTATCAGCTCCATCTCGGTGAGCTCCATGGGAAGCCCACAAGGACATGGGGAGGGTGCTGCAGGTCAAGGTGAACACATTGTTCACTTGCTCTGTCCTACCAGCAATTATCAGAGCATCAGTGGGGTAAAAGTGATTCATGGAAACCTTGGGGAAGCTGGCTCCATGGCACAGCTCCAGGGGCTGGCCACAGGCTTAGGCTGGAGCGGGATGTGGTGTGGGGGAGGATTTACTGCAAGATCCCTTCCAGAGGTGTGGGGTGGGGAGGATGCATGTGTCCCGCGGGTAAAGGCTCTTCTAGCACTTGTTCTGGCATGTGCTTTATGGAGACTGTCACAGGCACAACTGAGGACAAGCACCGGCAGTGCCATCGAATAGGTGACACCGTTTTGTCCTTGACCCAGGGCAGCAGAGAGAGGCAAACACTTCCCTCAGCAGAAAGAGTGAAGCTTCTTGCTTGTTCCTTCCTTCTCCTACCCAGAACCTTCCCATGTTTTTCTCTGTAAAAAACAGGAAAGCTCCCTTTATTGTCTGTCCCTGATTGTTTTTATGAATAGATTAAAAAAATCTAAAGTGCATTGTTGAATCAGTTCTGTCCCCAGTGCTTTCCAAACTAGCTATTAGTGAGCCAGGAAGTTCACAGTTAAGAAACTGTTGAGAATCTTGTTAGTGGAAAATATTATTTTGTTTATAATTTGAGTGCTTTAGTGTAATTTTTCATTCAATGACTATTATGCTAAATTAAGCCACATAATGAGGAGGCTCTGAGATCTTATATAAACCTCTGATATGTTTTATTTTGTTCTTTGGGTTTCTTGGTGCAGGCGTGAAATGGCTTATCCAGATTTTAAGTGATTTAATATTTACAACTATTCAGAGTATGCCTGTATGCACAGAACTAGAGTTTATTGAATGTGGAGATCCAGGTAAATATCAGGTTAGTGAAAAGAAACTGTCGAACCTCTAAAAATCTGTTGTTTTCTCTTTCCTGCACCCCCGCACACAAGTTATTAAAATGAAGTCATGCAGCAAGTAAAGATATTTCTCCCGAGAGGAGAAAAAAGATAATCTTGGATGACTAATGCCTCTTGATTAGGGGCTGTTTTACGCAGGCGACTCTCACAAATCATTGCTGCACCCATGTAATAAACCTGTTCCCACTTATGGTTCTGTTTAATTCTAAAGAGGATGAAATAGATTACATCTTCAAAGATTTTGGTAACACATCTGAATTATTATTGCCTTCCCAAATCTATTTTCAAGAACAAAGCTAAGTTGGGCTTTTTTCTTTTTTCAAGAACAAAGCTAAGTTGGGCTTTTTTCTGTTTCCAAGAACAAGCCTCATCTCTCTCACAGCATCAGTGTGCAAGAGTAATTTTTGGGCCATATCTTCTTCTTGCACCCACGCAGGTGGCACTGGGGGAAAGCTACTTGGAAACAGTGGCAGTCTGATGATGCCCAGGCTATCTTACCACCCCTACAGTTTAGCCTTAGGAGTGCTGTAGTTAACATAAGCAAGGGCAGATGTAGAGCTGTTGCAGTGCTCTGAAATCAATGGAGTGTCATGATTTTCTTTTTTATGCTACTCTTTTCTATGCGTGACTGTGGTGGGAATGAATGTGGCAGCAGTATCTCAGGGAATTGGCTGTCTCCTTTCAAAGAGTCACGTGGTTAAAACTTCCGTATTTCTGGTACTCGGTCACTGAATGGTGGCAGATACATAGCACTGAGAAGATGCACCACAGATGAAGGAAATAATTGATTAAGGAGCGAGGGTTTTTTCCATGTATTATTGGTATTTTTTCCGCTATGAGGCAGGAAAAAATAAAATGTGTCAAACAAAAATATTAAAATGTGTATAACATGTTTTCAGAAGTGTTTACACTTCTCTGAGGGTTACAGTCTCTTAAAGATTTCAAGAACCCTAATGCCATACTTTGAAAAAATCAGAGATGATTGTAACAGCTGTGGTTTTCCAAAGGAGCTTTTCCGAGCAGGGGGTTGGCAAATGGTTTTTTACTGTTTGCCAGGTCTTAGTTAGTTATGAGTTAGTATTCAATGACAATATTATAGTATTTCCAGTTACTTCTTTTTACAATTTCTTCATGACACGGTCAAACCTTAGAAGTGATAACAAGGTCCTTCTTATGATCATGTTATAATTTTGTTCTCCATGTCTTAACTAATAAAATGTTTTATAGCCCCAGTATGTCATTGATTGCAGAATGTTTGGTTATACTCTCATTTTGGTTGCCAGGGTAAATAAGTGATCTAAAATTGTTGACCTCTTTTCTCCTATTCCAGATAGTAGTGTTGTTTCGAAACCCTGAAGATACAGCTGTTTCTTTCATTTTGCCATTTCCACAACAATGTGTCAAGCTTCTCCAGTTATGTCTCCTGGAATGAGTTCTTCTCAAGTTTAGTGCAAGAGAATGGTATTGTTACAGTTACTGATTGTAGCTGAAAAAGCAACAGAAAAAAAATATTTAAAAAACAAGTAGATGGGACCAGTGGGAAAACAGCTGTGCTGTAATTAGTTTACTGATGGTCATACGATAAAGTTGAATGCCAGAAGGGGGAGAATGTCCAAAAGATGCTTTGCTTCTGGGTGTTTTGCTCTTCCAGGCAAGGGTGAGGGAGTTGCATGACAGCTGGACAATGGCATTGGTTCAACATTCTGACACGTAGTGCTTAATGATACAGATCTAAAGTGTTAATGAAATGGAAGTTTGTTATGTTTACTCTTTCTGAACATGAGGCCAAAAACCTCATTAGCAACCCCAATTTTAGATTTAGATGGTGTCAGGCTTTGTCTTTTAAGAGGTGGTTGCATGACAACATAGTAACAGAAGGGAAGCACGTGGTGAGATTCATATTTATGTGTGGAAACCATTTAGCTACAGAAGTTCAGAGGAAGTCTCTGTCGTTCTGTTACACAGTACAGTACCATGGAAAGGACAGGCTGTTCCGTTTGTCTGCACGGACAGGCAACAGAAGGCAATTCTTCGGTCAGAGAGAAGAAAGTATGAAAAGGAGGTCACACTGATGCTTTTTTCTCTTCTTTGCAGTTGGCTTGGGATCCTGTTTTCATCATGCAGTCACCTGGAACAAACATACTGAGGATAAGAATTCTATGGTCATAATATATGAAGACCTGAAAGAGATAAAGCAGATGCTGTGTACTGACAGCCAAAACACATCTGAATCCATTCCTTGAAATCTGCTGAAATTAAGAGGAAATGGCACTGGTTTCTGAAAAAGCAAAATCAAATTGATTTTAGCAACAGGTTGAGTTTGGCTATACAAAAGGAGAGTTGCAATACAACACAGAAAACATCCAGTGAAGGAAAATTTATATTGTTAGTAGATGATGGCAATGCACATCCCAAGTGGGTAACTCCCTTTTTCAGAGGAAGCATATTGCATGTCCCATTTTCCCTGTATTACTTTCAGAACCTGACTGCCAGTGTAAAGCAGATAGCTGAATTCTTTGGATTCTCCCCAGCAACTGAACAGGTCCAGGCCATTGCAGAAAGGGACACTTTCCAGGCAGTGAGAATGAAGGCTCAGGAGATTTATGGTGCTATTGGCTTGATTCTTTTCTGCCAAGGTAAATTTGTATTTTGCCAGAGTGGTGAATGGTAGCTCTTTATCTTGGGAAAACAGGAATTTGGATCAGTAGATGGTTAATCTTTGTGTATAATTCTCAAGGCTGGGTGTTGTTTAAGAAACACTGATTGTACTTCAGGAATCTCTCACTTAATTTCATCACAAGGGCCAGTGTCATTCAGTAAAGTCCTGTATAATATGATTAGCATAAGTGCCCTACAAGTAGCAAACCCTTTGGTCAAGGTATGCACTAAGCATCAACTAAAACAAAGAAGAATTTTATTTTGGCTTCTGTGAGTACTGGGGATAGCCTGGCACTTGGTCTCCAGAATGCCTCCACAGATTTTTCTTCTTGGGTTTTCTAAATAACCCTTGTGATTACTTATTATGTATTTCTTGAACAATCAACACATGGAATCCACACATTCCACAGATTGATCTGTGCCTTTTAGCTGTGGATCAGACAACTTTTGACTGTGTGCTTTCCAAAATCTAGATTAGAGGTAAACTGCAGCTTAGAGCAGTGTCTGGTTGCAGCACACTAGGCTTTTGCAGTTAAAAGCCCCACCTTTGAACTTTCTGGATTGGTTTCACAGCTGCTGGTCACCTTTTATAGTCTTCTGCAGCTGTACAAAGCACATGTCAAAGTTATGAAGGCAGACCAGTAGCTTCCTGTGGTTGCTTTATGTTCACATTCTCTTGAGGACACCAAACATAAGGCAAACATATGAGTGTATTCTTGCATCAGATATGTTTTTCTTACAGGAAAAAAATTTTTAAAAAATGGATTATCCCGAAGTATGATAATAAGAGAGAGAAGTTAGTCTTTTGTTTGAAATTATACTCTTTGGTCCTTAGAGTCAAGGGTAATAATTTATTTGTCTTCATTTTCCAGGTATTTTTGGAGACCAGAAGAATCTTTTCACTGAAGCTCTGAACCAGGATGCCAAATTCTAAGTGTTCTTAGAAGGAATTAAGCTGGGAGTGAAGTTTAAATATGATGTGTATTGCGAGGCCTGAACCTCCTTTACGTAAAAAAACACCACTAATGTTCAGGCTGATTTTCATTCACTTCTGTTTCTTTTCATTCACTTTTCAAAACAGAAACCAGGAGAATATCCTATTTAAAAACTTTAAATATACATGCAATATGCAAACCTGTTTCTGCTGGCCTAATTCACACAAACAATCCTTGCTTGTGCAGTTAGTATCACTGAGGTCACTGGATTCTCTTAAATGACCTGTAGCTCTTTGGCCTCCCTTGTTTTTAACACTGATTTTTAGCTTTGTAGAACACTGTTTGAAATATTTATGTGGTAATTAAACATGCTGAAATCACTGGAAGTGTGTTCTGTATGTTGGAAGTGATTTTCCAAGGGATTTTTTAAAACAATCATGAACTATCATTTTGATTCTTAATTTCTAAGTTCATAGGATTCATATATAATTTTAATTTCTAAGTTCATAGTGTAAAATGAAATTTCAGAAGGTTTTGTAGTTGTCTTTTGTTACTTTCTGTGTGCTGACAAAAGAAAAAAGTAAAGGAACTCAGTGGTGAAAATTTTCTCTGCATTTCAGCAATATCATTTTTCTTTCCTCTGATAGTGTGAGATCACTGGGAAAGGAGCCTTTTCATGGGTTGTCTGAGTTTGCCTGTTTTTGCTTGGGTTACTTTATGCCTAACTGTAGTCCATATGAACTCATAGCCAGGATGGGGATTTTTCCTGGGTGTCTGTCTGGGAGCTTTGAAGTGTCACAGTCCAAAACAGAATGACCGTCCTTTGGTGAACCCAGAAGACCAGTGTGCACAAGACAGTTTAACACTGAATGGCCTCTGCCCTTTTAAGCTGCAGCTGTCCCTTGGGAGGCTGGTTAAACACCGGTCTTTGGCAGCTGGTTGTTTTCCCCACCAGAGACATTTCTTTTATCTCTGAAAATTAGGAATACAAGGGAAAAAGTACTCAGAGAAAGAATATGTGTGTAATGGACACACAGTTGCTAATTTAGGCAGTAGAGAAGGTTACAGTCTTCCTTCCCATAGTTTGTCAGATTCTCTCTGATAAATAATTACTTCTGGTAAGTGACTTGGCAGAAGGACTGTTTGTTGCAGATATATTGTGTAAAGAATGTGCCTTAGGCTGAAAACTCAGGTGTTGGATACTTGAGGTGTTGACACAAATGGACTCTGTGAGACCTACTGCACACTTTGTTACCTGATGCTAAACACAACAAACTCTCCGCTATTCAATGATGATGACAATCCCCTTCTAAATGTTTGCCAGTGACAGAAATGATTAAGACAGCTTAACTTCAGTGCATAGTTTGAAACATCTTGTCATTTTTTATTCAGGTCTCTAAAAAATCTTGTTTTTCTGTCTTTCTTGGCATATTACCTTTTAATTTTCTTCTCCCATTCTAGCTCTGTTTATTGCAGCAATGACGATTGTGTACAGCTCACTGATGGTGCAAAAACCCTTCAGCTGTTGGTCCTTTAGGCTGACTAACTAAGATGCCAAAGACTGGCATTCACATGGTGGGAAGGAAGGATCAATGCAGATGTGAATTTCCTTTCAAAATTAACAGCTGTAATAGTGGCCATTTAAGTAAACCACAAGTGAGGCACCAGTGACGATGGAAGATCTAAATAGAAATCACAAAATCAAACTGTATCAGAATGAAGTGGGTTAATGCAAAACAAATGAAAGTTTCAGGTTGCTAAAGTTATCTCAAACAATTCTGAGGTTCCCTATAACTTTTACATAGGCACTGGAAAAAGCAGCAGCATTCCACAGCTATTTACCTCAGTTGTACCTGCTGCAGCAGTAGGTCAAGATCATTGCTAAGCAATTAACAAAAGTAAGTTCAAAAGTCTTTGGTCAAGGATGACGTTGGAACAGGAGCACTACTTCCTATTAAAGTAGGTTGTCTTCATTACTGATAGAGCAGTAATAGCCAGACTGTGTCCTTAAAGTTTAAGATTACAATGAAGTATTCCAAGGCAGTTCAAGAGGAAATCCTATCTCAAGATGCTAAATGAACTGCTGTTATATATACTCTTCAAAATAGACCTTTTGACCAGCAATGTTATTTAAAATGTTTAGGTATCTGAGGGAATATTTTATAGGTGACATTCTAAAATTCCTTCAGTCTGATCTGCAAGTTCTTTTCAGCGCACATTGACATACTCAGTAATTGCCAGCTAGTGATGAGCATTAAAGAACCAGTGTAAGACTAGTGAGCATGAGGGTTGACTGATTTTTTTGCAGCTTTCTGTGTGTTACAGGTTTGGTTCAGTTTAAAATGATGGGTTGGAGTAACAAGGAAGAAAGCTAAACATAATGTCACTGGGGAAAGGCGGAATTTGTCCCTTCCTCAAGCACTTCATCACATTCAGGATGAAAGAACACTGAAGTGCTTTGAGATGGTGGCATTGGAGGTCAAATCCAGTAGCCCATAGAGATTGCTATTGACAGCAGCTAAACCAAACAAACAGAAAAATTAAATTCCTCATTGTGGAAAATCACCAGTCATATATTCTTTCAGTTATAAATACAGGGAGCAATTTTGTATATATGTTTTCCATTTCTATATTTTATACTCTCTCTATATTTTAGTTTTTGTGTTTTTTATTGTGGTACTCAGCAGTAAAACTTTGAATGGTAATTTTGACACAAAACATTTAAGGAATATGTTGGATCATTCAGCTTCTAAAGAAGAGAATTTTTTCACTCCCTGACCACAGTTTTGATTTCACTTTTTTCTGCATTTGTGATCTGCTTTGCACTTACCATTTTCCAGCAGTTGTAGGTATTTACGATGTCTACCTACATTTATGGTAACTAGTAAGTGCTGCTCTATTAGGACTTCTGTTGCCTCCATTTCCCTTATGGACTGTTCAGTAACAATCATAAGTCAGGAAAGTATATTAAAATGATATTGAAAAAGAGAAATTGGAGGTCTTCTCTTGGAAAAGAAAAGTGTAAATGTATCTCTTCTATGCAGGAGATAGCTCCCATGTGTGTGTTCATGGTGTCGGTAACCCAACCAAAAAGGAAAAGAATTCTGGTACTGAATAAAAGTAAGATGGGATCAAAGCAGACAGAACGGATCTCAATTTTCTCATTTACAAAATGTGAGCATTTCATATTGCGGCATTGTGTAGTACATTAATTGGAAAGATAATTAATGCTGAATTACAATAGAAGTGCTGTAAAAGTAGAGGGCACATATAACATCTACAGGAGCATCAAATAATTTTTTCTGAGGGTAGGCTGGCTGTTATAAAGGATTCACAGTGGATTTATAATGAAGGGGGGGCATGAAATACGACAATCACAATCTTTTTATGACAACAGATGCCTGGACCTGTATTCTAATGTGTCTTTTTTTGTTAGAGTCTTAACACTGATCTGAATTTTGGCTGAATGATCACCTTGGTTGGGGATTAGCACCTTCTGTTTTACTTGTAACATATTGCAGAGCTTGGCAGTGTACACTACAAGTGTTGAAATGAGACTGGTTAGCGGTTGTTGCAGATGTTAATATTGTCAGGATTGATGTAAAGGAGAGAAAAAGAACAGCACCATTATGAGTGAGAGCACATTGTATCAGTGCTGTGTCTGAGTGCATTGATAGAGCACTCCGGTAAAATGTCATTTATGTTTAGATGTTTATGGTCATAGATACAATTGTTCTGTACTGCTATTGCACTTTGTAATAGATGTAGATTGGATAATATGAAGTATTAGCCAATAAAATTTTCAGTTTGCATCTGAATGGAGCAATTTTCATATGATTATTTGGCTTCTGCAAGAACTTTAGAGGCTTGAGGAAGACAGAAAATTAGTCTTTGACTTTGCTCAAAATGTGAGACAGTCAGGAACAGTCAGGAAATGAAAGGGGGCTGGGAAACTGGTGTCTTGGGAGGCTTGTGTATTTGTGAATAATATAAGTTTATTGACATATGTTTGTGAGGTCTCCAGTGAGTTCCCTGCTGTTTTGCATTTTACAAACCAGTGAAGGCGCTTTCATTACTAGAACACTCATTAGCATTCCCCGAGCAGGTAAATAAGTCACAGTTTCGTTACTGTGTATTTCTGTTATATCCATAGGCAATGTATATATATTCAGAGGAAAAAATGAAATACTGGATAATCATAGGCAGTAGACATATGTCCCAATAAATGTTTTAAAAAACACAAACCAAAAAACAACCAAAAATGGAGCATTTATGATCTTTTGTCTTTCTGATTTTATTTCTCACAGAGAGCAATCAAAACAAGTTCTACAGACCTCGTCTTAGTGAGTGGGGGAGTTGGGGCATGGCCCAGTAGATGCTGCCTCTGACAGGAGCCATTAGTCTCCCAGTAACACAGGGCAGCCCTGCCTCACAAGAACGGGGCATTAACTGGGACTGATGGAGCAGCACTGTAGGCTGGACTTCCCTGCAGCTCCATCCCTCCAATATCAGGTGTGGATGTCTGGTGGTGTCATGCCAGGTGTGAGCCCAGGGCCCTCACCATGCCTGGGGGAGGTAGAAGCTGGGAAACCCCTCTCACCTCACCTCAGGAGCAGTGGAAAAGCTCCATGGTTTCCACAGCCCACTGGCCTACAGGAGCTTTCTCTCTTGGGCTGTCCAGTGCTACATGGCTGGCTTTTAAAGGGAGAGTTGTTATTCCATGTCTGAGAAGTACTACTCAGTTCTTGGACCTGGGACAAACGCAGTGGGAAGTTAGTTCCCCTCCTGGTGACTGAGGGTACCAGCCTTCCTGGGGTGAGCAGTGGTTGCAAGGTGGTGGTAAGTGTGGTAGGTCCCCCATGGTGCCTGAATCCTGAACTCACGAGGATTTGCTAGCAGTAAAGCCTGGCTGTGGTCTTACCAGAGAGAAAAAAACATGGTGTAGGAGGATGTGCGAGAATGGGAGCACACAAAACAAGTGGATGCAGGATGGAGATCAGCTCTGAAGGTTGTATTTGTTTGATGAGTGTGTTTCCCATGTGACTGGAGATTATAAATTGGAGCAGAAAGCCTCGGGAAAGCCACCTCCACAGTGGTGCTGGTGGGAAGCGTGCATGTGCTGCAGTCTCAGGAGAGCAACAAAATGTGTCAGAGTGCTGGGACTCCTCCCAGAAGACTCCTGATGTACCTGGAACACAGTATTCATGGTCAGGAGTAAACAGGGCAGTAAACAATCTTCTGTGGTTATCAAATCCAAATGTCTCTGTGGCACTTAATTGCTTTTACAGGCCACTTTATGCCTCTCCAGCCCCTGTGTCCTGACCGTTGCCATTTAAAATCAGCAATCTGAAGCACAAGAGACAGAGTGTGTATTTTATACATGGGTGATTTCACAGTTTCTGGGCAGTGGAGGACAAGGCCCTCCAGGGCTCTCTCATGTCGCATTTTTCACTGTGGATGTTTTGAATGGTTTATAATTGAGGGCCATACAAATGCTTTATCCACAAATTAAATGGGTGCTGGAAGCCCAAGGGCACCAAAAGAGATGAAAATGCATGGATATAGAAAGACAATTATGTAATGCAGTAGAATAAGTATCATTATTAACTGCTGTAAATATAAGGCTATTTGCTGGCATGACAGACCCTCCAGAATAAAAATAGCAGAAGTGGCCTGAGTTTGTTTCTGAAGGAAAGCTGCTCAAAGTCCGTAAGTAAATCAAAGTCATTGAGGGTAAAAGAAAGAGATAATACAGTGTTAGCTTGAGTACAGCTATGCTGCAGTCTTTCAGAAGCAGAGGTGGATGCTGTTGCACCAAGGAAATTGTTTCAAAGGAGGGAATATGGCAAATCATGTTCATTGAGTAAGGAGCAGTTACACTGGAAAAATAGAGAAATCAAACCAAATACATCATCTCATTGCAAAAGAATGAACATAAGTACAGAATGAATTAAAAGTAAGAAGCCAAAAATAAGAAGCCAAAACTTAGGCCAAGATCGCTTTGGGCAAATTGAGCTACTCTTACGTACTGGCACATGGATTACATTTATACTCATTTATATCAATGTACATGAAGCCTTGTCTCAAGATGCAGCAGCTTCAAGGACCAAATCCTGCTTGCTGCCTCTGTAACTCACTCATGGCAGCACATGACTCTCTGAAGGTCCCACTGCACCTCACAGCTGCCCTGCTGTCCCCTGAGGCAGTGCCAGGAATGGTGTCCCAGGCATGGGGGCTACTGGGACACTACAGCAATTTTATGGTGAACTTAAAGAGAGGAAAGGAGCTTGAAAAGAAATACATTGAATGTTTGCTGTGTGGTTTGCACATAGACACGAAGAAGCTCCAAGCTAGCCAGGCAGGAGTCAGCTCCAGCCTGGGAGCTGCATAGTCATGATTACTGCAATCTCCACGACTCACGTTAGCAAGGACCACAGGCCAAGTTTTTTAACTAACATTACATGGGCTACTTGCATACTGTGTCTTGGAAAGATGGTATAGACATTGACAAAAAGGGATCTAAGAAAATATTTGCATAGATAAAATGAGATGTGTTTATTTAAAATAGCCCCACAAATCATCTGCCAGAGGGGCTGTTTTGGAGGAAGAGCACATACTAATTACTGGAGGCTGAAGGGAGAGGTGGATGCCAAAGAAGTGCTTTCAGGCTCTGCATGCCAGATCTGGGGAGGGGGAAGGTGAGTTTTCAAATGTGCTACATTCTGCAGATTTTTCTAGCAGTTAGCTGCAATGGTGTCTGCCTTCCCTTTGCCACTCCCATTCAGCGTGCAGGGCACAGTGAGCCTTGTTCTGCGATGCTTTACTTCTCCTCATTCACTGTATGGAGAACATCACCTGGGGGACATCAACTTGCCAACCTGGGTTTCTTGGTTTGTAGATTGGCTGTTCTCAGGTTGATCTTTTTGAGGTGACTGTCAGAGGATGTGCATGGTTTGTTTAGCTCTTCGGTTAGTGGCTCTACATAGCAGGTAGCTCTTGTGTTTTTACTCTGGGGTGCAGTAGTGATGGCCCTACGCAAGGAAGTTACCCTGACAGACTCGTGGGTTGTGGAGAGCGCAGTGGCTTTCACTGACATGCTTGTACATTATTCTCTGGGCTTTGGAGGATGTATGCCACATCTATCTTCTCCTTGCTACTTTTCAGTGCTGTCACGGTCTTTCCATATTGCTTCTGTTTTCAGCAAAAGCCCAGGTTGACTAAATTTCTCACTGACTTTGAAAAATTAAGTCTTTGGACTCTTCACACTCTCTGGAAAGGAATGTGTGGCAAGGGGTATGCCGTGTTGAGAGCTGGGATCCTGACATCCTGGGACCCTGGCATTCTTTGGGCCTACAGTGTAAAAGTGGCAGAGATACCAGGTAGTGTAGCTCTTCGGCTCTGCTGTTGGCAACTGTGGGCTGCCCAGGCAGTAGGGATATGGCAATAGTATGGCTGGAAGTGGTGGGACCCACACCCGTATGCTGATTGAGAGCTTGAGCACGGCCCCTCTGGGTGACACTGATGCTCAGCAGTGTGACCCAGATGAAAGCAGAGTCCCACAGCATGGATGCAATTGGCTTGAGTAATCCAGTTTGCCAACTCTAAGCCAAATTGTGAAATGTCAGTGTATCCTGAGGTGAACATGGCAGATAAATCCTCGGCACCATGGAGCTGCTCATGGGCATGCTGCTAGGCACGTGAGTAAGCAGCTGCAACACTGGTGCACTTCAAGAGTAAAGCAGTGAATGAGTTTGTTTTGGAGGTGGTCTGAAAAATGGTGGTTGTTATTTAAATATTGATACCAGCACTCACTAACCTTTTTAATGGTAAAACTGAGTGCATTTTGATTGTGTTCTGGGGTGATTATATATAAATCACCTCCTTTTAGAAATAGTTGTTTAGAATTAAATGAAATATAACATTGCTGGGGTTTGCAGACTTTTGCTAACTTATATGAACACAGTAGTTAGTTGGTATTTAATTTTGTATGTAACTTATCCAAAATTGCAATGTTTTATGAGGATAATTGGTAAGTTGTCATGTAGGTGGTTTCTCTAAATGGCTTCATAGCATTTAGAAGGACAAAAGAAATTGCACATAAATAATAGGTTATTAGAAATAAATGGTTATGCAATTACTCATAGCAGCAGAAATGGACAATTCACCTTACAACAGAATTCTTCAGAACACTATAGCTACAGCATTTATGTGAAATAACATCTGAAATTTGCAGTTGGCTTTGTTTCCCATTTAGAATGCCTTGTGTAATGACTATACCAGTCCTCTTTTGAAGAAATCTGTTATAATTTTAATTACATTAATTCTGATGCTGTGGATAATTGGCTATATACTCAGTAAAATTGATTTGGTTTTTTTACCCCTTAAATATGAGTAAGCCATCTTATGGGGATATGTGCTTGATGTCTTTGGGGTCATCTTTTTCTAGTTTTTGCATAACAGTGTCATACAATTAGTGCTCTAATTAGGAGCTAATTTGAGGTTGGGGAGAAAGTTTAGACCTATGTTTACCTTTGGAGAGCATAGTTGGATGTTGGGGATTCTTACAGCAAAAAAACCCCGTTATTTTTATCTTTTGCGGACCATAAATGTTTTTTTGAAATTAGGTGCCACATTCTGTTCTCAGATAAATGTCTCCTTAGAATCAAATGCTGTCATGACATTGGCATCAGTCTGTTGGGGATGAATTTGATCTTTTCAGTGCTCTCCCATGTATACTACAAAATGCTCCAAGTCCCTTTCTATTGTGGGGAACAAGAGGGAATTCATACTGTGCTCTTTTTTTTGTGCCATGGGCACACACTTGGGTTGCTGAAGTGCTGGCATTGTTTTAGTCAGTACGTATTTGTTTTGTTCTGTCTGTTTGATTACCAGGTCTGGTCAAATATATGAAAAGACCTATCAAAATGCCCTTCAGCAAAACATGGCATGATCCTGTCCTGCAAACGTCAGATTACTATTTGTATTGTGACAACCCATTTCTCTGTGCAAATTAAAAAGAAAAAGCCCAATATATTTTTGCACCATTACGGGATAGAGATGTCAAATTACAGGGAAAATCCTGAGGGACAGTGAAGTCTCTTCAGTTGTATGTAATTTAATCACTTCTCCGCTCAAGGCCATAGGTCTGAGAATGAAGCCATCAGCATCTAGGTACTGTCAGTTGTTATAGGATACAAGAAACGTATTGGAGTTCTGATTTCGTTCTTTACACTGCTTTTCCTAAAATATCAGCTTGAGTTCCTTCAGGTAAATCCCCACGGGATTTCAATGTCTCGGTACCCTGGGGCCAGACACTGATTCCTCCCGCTCTCTGCTCCTCCCCACCTAGGAAAACAAAAAAGCAGGAGGGACCGGCCCTCTCTAACTGAAACAATGATGCCAGTGTTCCCTTCTTATGTTTATGTGTCAACCTTATGGTGAGATCATGCTCCTAACTTTAATTCTTTCTGCAGCCAGAGTGATCAAACTCAAGACATAACAGAAGTGCTGAGTTGTAGACTCCTGTGTTATAAGGAGATTTCAGCCACTCTCCTGTTGAAGCTGTTGCACAATCAAAATTAAGGCTGAGGGACTGTGGCATTGACTGGACAAATATACATGCTATTGGGAGATAGGAGGTGAGGTGTTAAACTTGGGGAGGAGGATGGAAGGAAATTACTGGTCTCTTGCATTCTGCAATAGCACATTAATTGATGCTGTATTTCTTGAATGTATTTCTTGATGCTGCATTGTGCTGTATTTCTTGAATGTAAATGGCTGCTGCTTCTGTGCCTGAAGTGGACAGCAATCCTATAGGTGCTTGTCAGGCAGGCAAATGAGGTCAGAGGTCCTCAGGAAGGCTGGGAAATGTTCATCTGCTGAATCTGGCATGGGAGAATGAAAATCTTATGGACATATGGGCATGAAAACAGTAGGGTTCTCAGGTCTAATGGAAATTTCAGCTCTCAGAGTAACATTCATCAGAGCAGATTCCTCTGCCTACACTCTCTGGATATGAGAGCACTACCTTGTCTTCATCATTTCCATGACTTTTAGGACAAGGAACAGGAACTGCTAGGAAATAAATGGCAAAGAAAGGAGGCTGAAGCAATTTGAAAGAAAGTAATTTCTGACAGAAGAATAGTGGGAAAAGGTAGCTGAAGACTGCTAAAAATGTCATTACAACCCACTCTTCTGCTTGTACCTTTGTACAAATGTCCTGTAGTTTTCAGCCTCTGGTGTGACTTGCCTATGCCGTATCCTAATCTTAATCTGAAGATATCCATTCTGGCATGTGCAAGACGGCACATTGTGGCTTTTATGACTGTCTTGTCCCACCTGCTCTGTGTCGGTGTGGACACACCTAAAACAGCACAGGAAATATAGGAGAAGAAGTGGTTTATTTGGTTTTAATGGCACTTTGCCACAGGTACCTAGAAGGAGAACAGGTGGGTTAATCTCTAGTTTGCAGTATTGTTTCTAGCCTGTGTTGCCTCTGCAGCTCTTCTGGAGAGAAGAGATTAAAGAGCTCCAAGATTTGCTAGCATTACATGGAAATCTTGGCGTGCAACATGAGTCACTTCTCAGCTTCTGAAGTATCATTTTTTTCCCCCACTGTTTTTTTGGGGGAATCTGTTCAACAGCACAAGCTCTGCTTACCTCTCATCCTCTAGGGGAAGACCTGCTGCCCAGTGCTGCAACCTGCAGGTGCCCAAGGTTTGTTAATCACCTAAAGCCAGTTACTTCAGGAGGGATAACTGAAGGGAGTAGCAAGATGGAGAAGAGCAAAAGGAGACAACAGGTAAGAGAACAAAATGTAGGGTATCAATGAGTTTAAAATGTAGTAAAAAAAATCAGGGTTATCAGCATTTTATAACTGGTTTGTTCATACTACAGAAGAGTTCCTATCACCCTAAGCTATGTGTTCCAAGGCTGCATGTGTATTCAAGGCACACACATATCAGTGTAGTTATATTACTTTTACACAAAAGTACATTAAAAAACAATTTGTGCAGGATTATTACTCTTGTAAACTTCTCATTATCAGTTGTATTAATCCCCAAACAAAGCTGAAGCTGCTGTAGTTACTGTTTGTTGACCAGCTAAATAACAGTATCTCCAGCATTGTTTTCTGATTTTTTTGTTGTTGTTTAACCGCTAATAAATTTGATAACATTTTACTTGTAGGGGGATTTTAGGCTAATGTGGAAAGACTGGTGCTAAGAATTAGCCAATTATATTAGATAACTTTCCAAATTCTAATTCCACTTGCATAGAAGGATGCACTCTGAACCTCGTTTTCCCACAGTGTTAATTTTGAATCAGACCGGCCCTCTCTTTGCCTTTCTCTGATAAATGCTTCTATTGATTTTTCTGCTATTTAAGCCCCTGCTTTAAGAAAAAGCACTTGTTTAAATCAATCACTATTTAGAAAAACAGGCGAGAACAGGTTTAGCTTAGGGTCCTCTGTAGGCCTTGTGGGGGTTCTCCCTACATAATAAAAGTGTTTGCATTATGAGGCTGGTTGGGTTAAGTCCATTAGTCATGGTGTCCCTCATCCTTCATCCGCCACGCTTCTCGATCTCAAGTGGTGATAGCATATTCCTTTCACATAAATGGATGTTCTAAGGTGCCTGAACTCCAAAGTCCTCGAAGAGATGGTTGCATAGACTGCTGTCTTTAAAGCTGAAACTGCATTTTCTCCTCACCTTTGCTCTGGGCTCCTTTGTCCCTGATGGCTGCAGCTGTTCTTTTGGGTTCAGGATGGGAGTGGTTGCTGCTGCTCCTGGTCCAGTGATGGTTGTCACAGCAGGATGAGGGCCATAGATTTGTTGCTTGGGAATGCCTCTTGTTCCTTTCAGTATCACATTAAAATAGTGATGTCCTGCACACAAGACATGTTAAGCTAGCAAAACAAAGTAATACTGTTTACTGGTATTTTTTTCTTTCTGTTGCTTGAGATCTAATGCTGTGGGAGACTTAATATTTATGGTGACAGTAACTTCTATTTCTGTTGTTTATCTTCAGAAGATGTCTTTTGCTGTCCTTCAGAAATATAGGAATTGCCCCTATGTGGTTACACCGGGGATCAGGTTACTCTAGCTTTTGGGGAATTTACAAGGCCTGTTGAGAGCATTCATCCTGATTAAAGTTTCAGTCTAACCTTTAACAGTTTACTGAGCTAAAGATCAGATATATGGCACTGAAACAATTCAGATATAGTTATATTTGCTTCTATAGGTAATGTAATTCCAATTTTCCTTCCTTGTGTCAAATACAGGTGGTTCTTCCCTTCAGATTGCTTATGCAATTGCTTTGTAAGTTCGTAAAAGTATTTGCTGCTCCTGTGTCTTAAAGGTCAGCCTTTTCTTCTCAAATATAGTTTTGACATAACCTTCACGTGTATTGCCAAAGGTGTTTTGCCACATGCATGGAGTGATGTACATTTTCTTCAAACCAGATAAAGATCCTAAGAACTGTTCATTTTCTGGAGCAATGTAAAAGGCTTGCTGACCTTTTGAAATTAAGTGTAACTGAACTCCAGTATTTATTGATCTGCACAAAAAACTTCCAAATACCTTGAATTGCTTTGTGATGTTCTTCTGCCTTCTGGCATCATGTGAAGTATTGAGCATCAGGAAGTATTTTGGTTATGCATTTAAGAATGGGGAATGTGTGAATATATATTTATATGGATTCTATGGGTTATAATGGCAGAGTGCTACTACCAGGTTGCAAACTTCATTTTTATTCCAGGGTCAGTCTTTGCCTTCCTCTCCTCTGTTTATCTCTAGTGTGGACTGTAATTTGAAGATGCTGCAGTACAGGGCTGCCAGTGGAAGGCCATCAAATTCGGGGTTGTTTCCCTGTATGTACTATGGTGAGCAAGATGGAAGTAGGTGGTGTAACTCCTACATCAGTGCATTGTATGACTGAGCCCTCAATGACTAACACCTCTATTTGGGGTACAGTGAAAGGTGTAGGAAGTTGAATTTGGACTATTTTGCTTCTTAAACCTTATGAGATGTTCAAGGATTAGGATTCATATTAAAGTCCAATATTTCTAGGCAGTTTGCAATGACCTCTAAAAGTGAAATGAAGTTTTTGGATTTTTAAAAAGTTGAAGACATGAAGAGCAACAGACCACCAGTGGGTCTGTGTTAAGTAATTGGCCTCATGACTTAGCCAAGCTATGTTCCTGATCCAAATAGTTTGCAATACTTTTTCCTGTATGTTTTCTGAAGCATATCTTGAGGACATGTTCGCTTTCTGGCAATCTCCTCCGGAAAAGCCACTTTATTGCATTCTGCCAGAGGTCATAAAACCAATGACAGCCCTTCTCAGCTGTGGTGCTGTTGTATGGACACTCCGTACAGCTCTGCCATGTGGCTTCTCCAAACAAGAGTGGACCACTGCTTATGAGGCCACAGCAGAGGAAGGCAATGTGTTTCATGCTAACACAAAATATTCTTGGTAGCACTGAGGAGCTGCACACCTAGGCAGCCTCTGGGCATTTCTCTGTATGGAGACATTCACTGTTGTGTTGTGTTTGCAGTATTCCTTGAAGGCTTTGTGAGCTGTGCAAGAACGGAGTATGTGCTACATGAGCAGTTGCAAGTAATGCCTAGTCAATTCTTGAAGCTTTCTTTGTGTCATTGCAGTTTTATTGTGACTTTGACGTTGCCTATCATGGAATGAGATCACTACCTTAAATGTTTATGGAAACCTTTAAATGAGTCTGAGCTTCAATAATAATATTGTAGGATGCCCACACCACAAAAGCAGTACATACCTTTTGTATCTAATTTCCCCTTATCTATTTTTTTTTTATATTTTACTTAGAAAATTCAGGTAACAGTAGTATTGGAAACACTTTCAACTGAAATTGCACCAAGTTTTTGATCATAATATCCAGCACTGGAACTTCAGAAGGTGGGATTGGAGCTGGGGTGGAGCTTGGCAGCTAGAGGTACAGTTCCATAGCCCTATACCACATAATCTCAGTCTTGCACAGAGATCCTAATGAACTTATTTTGTAAATAAAAATCATATAACTGTGTTGGAGACATCTTAGAATAGAATATTTCAATTGGAAGGTACCTACAATGATCATCTAGTCCAAATGGCTGAGCAATTCAGGGCCAGCCAAGTTAAAGCATGCTGTTAAGGGCATTGCCTGAATGCCTCAAACACTGACAGGCTTGGGGCATCAACCACCTCTCTAGGAAGCCTATTCCAGTGTTTGACCACTCTCTTGGTAAAGGAATGCTTCCTAATGTCCAGTCTAAACCTTCCCTGGTGCAGCTTTGAACCATTCCTACACATCTTATCACCAGGGGAAGAGCTCAGCATCTCACTTTCCCTTTCCTCTCCTCAGGAAGCTGTAGAGAGCA
>VZRE01005511.1:120746-226445 GCA_013396775.1 Cephalopterus ornatus | reverse complement strand
CAAAATTTATGTCACAAACCAAGCATCAAAAAATTAAGCCACCAAAAATCAGAAGTCATTCTTCAACACATGGCCATAGATATTCAGAAACTACTTTGTCCAGGCTAATCATAGGATTTTTTAAAGTTTTGAAATTTCAACTTAAAGAATTAGCTCATTTCTGCTTTTGCTATGCACAATCTTTTTGTTCCCATTTTAAAAAGACATTTAATAAAAATAAATAAAAACACATTGACAGTATTTGCTGGGAAATGGCTAATCTCACTTGGATACATCCTTTAAATTAAATATTCAAGAGGCAAGAGATATCTAAATTAATTTCCAATGACAATTCCTTATAAGAAGTAGGCTAATGCATTACCATTTAGTTACAAGACTACAAACATGAGTCTGGTCCAAAGCCCACTGAAGCGAATGGAAAACCTCACACTAACTTCAAAGGACTTGGGATCAGTCCCTATAATAGCTACATGAAGAACATTCCATTTTGGGTGATGCAGCTACATAGCAGTGGTTAATAAAGTCAATGTGTGTTTTTAGTGGTTGGAACTGTGTTCAGGAAAGAGTTATACTGGGATGCTGGGAAGCAAATAGATTCATCTGCCTAATAGACTATTAAAAAAAAACAAAAAAAAAAAAAAAAAAAAAAAGAAAAAGCAGAAGGTCATATAGTACCCAGGCCCTCAGAGTATTGGAAGGCTTGGAGTAATCCCATATTATGCCATCTAATGTAATAGGAAAAAACCTCACCATAGTAAGAATTCTCTAGGTCTCAGCCCAAAAGTTATTTTTACTGTAATCTTTTACAAGGCTTTTAGAGATGAGCATGCTCATCTGGTAGGCACTGGCACCCAAACTGGCCAGCACTGCATTCGGAATGGATGGCTGCACTTCCCGCAGGCTCTTGCCTTTGACAGCAGGAGGAAGCTTTTCAGCGACTGTTTGCATCACTCTCTACCCAGGACAATGGATGCTTGAGAACCAAAGATTGCATTCATATTTCTTAAATTATACCTCTCAGTGAAAGGGTTATTTAAAAATATATGCTACTCATATACTTAACTGAACTCATTCAGAGCAGATACAATTTTTGAATAATAAAGTGGATTATCTTTATTCTATGAAATAATCATATAAAAAAATGTAAAAAAACATTTCCATTTCTTATAGGAAATTTCTCTATGGGCCTTCTTCCACATCAAGTAACCTGCAGGTTTGTACATCTTCAATCCTGTTTCCATTATTTCAAAAATGTAATTTTTACCCTTTTTTCTGAATTCAATTATTTCATAAAGAGCAAAGGAAATTGGCTAATGGACTATACAAGAATAAACTATTAAAACTGGCTGTGCAAAGTAAGGAAACAAAAACAATGAGAAACATATTTTCCTCTCTAGTCACTGCTTGTTTCTTGAACCAACAAAAGACATAAAATTTCTGACAAATTGTGATTTTTAAGTTGATAGAACTGACTGAAGCAATAAACTGCATTTCCCTCTTATAGCCATTCATAGTAACTACAAAGTCTTGTATCATGGCAACTGTACAAATTAATCTGGAAGGAAAAAATGTAATGCATCCTAACAAGGTTCAAATAAAAAAAGAGCAAATATTGGATTCACTGTTATTTGAATTATTACATCAGAAACTAATTTCATTCATAAATTTTAAATGTGCCATTTATTTTATGCTAAACAAAATCTACATCTGAAATCTACATTATCTCACTATCGAGTCACAGCTGGCAATTAACAGAAGACCTGGTAACATCTTTAAAAAAAAATCAGAGATAACTAGATGCAAATAATAGGCTATGCTGACAGTAAATCCAAGTTAAGTTTTCTGTTTCTTAAAGACAATTAATAATGGGGTTAAATCAGTTAAGCTGCTACAGTCAGAGAAACAACAGCACTACTGCCAAATCTTTAAAAAAAAAATTTAAAGGCCAAGAATCTAAACGCACAGAACGTTTTTTTCATTACCACTATGTTCCATAAACATCTAATTTACAGAAATAAAGATATGATAAATGTAAAATTCAGCACTCAGGTAATATTTCCTGCTAAGTGACATGCAAAAGAATATAAAAACATCATTATCGAATTGGAAAAAACATTTGTAACTTTTCAGAAAAACAGCGTTTTACTCCAGTATACTTACATTATTGCATTCTCCCAGGAAATACAGTGCAAATCCATCAGCTTTTGTAGCTGCCAAAGCAATAACAAAATAATTAATTGTACTCACAGGGGTAAATCAAACTTACACAACATCTCTGAGGTGAAACCACAGATTCAATTCCACTTAGGACAAACATCTCAAGTTCTAAAGGTTAAGGTCCATTGCTGTGTCCCTTGAAACTTTCCAGACTCTACAGCTAGAGCTATCACCACATAATTCTTTTCTCAATTTATATATTTACTACATTCTAAAAGTTCATTAGAAACAACTTCTTTATATATCTTATTCGTACTCCAAAGCCTAATGTCTGTAATTTCAAATTAATTCATACAATTGTATAGAATTAGCATAATGATATAATCAGTCAGGTACAATTATAATTTCCATAACTAAAATAAAAGACATTTGTAGCTGTTAAGATATATTTGTCCCTGTCTTAAGACAGAAAATCATGCAAAAATGAGGAGTTGCAAATATTGCCATAAAAATGTGTTTCCAAACAGTTTCTGTTTCCCGCACCTCCCCCATATTAAAAACACTGACACACACCAGAAAGTTTATACTCGTCAGACTTTTGCCAGATTCAGATTGTTCTACAGGGCAAAGTCAAGTTCTTTAAACTCTCAAAAGTTTAAAGTCAACCAACCATCATAAATCACTGCTCAAATGAAAACTCTCAAAATCAGAACAGGATATAGAAGACAATGTTTTTCACTTTACACAACAGACTTTGAGAATGCATTTGTCTTTCCAAGAGTTATTAAACATTCTAACCAGTAAAAGAACATATCTGGTACCTATTCTGTTTATGAATGAACACATGAATCCATTTAGTACTTCCCAGGCGAGAGATTAAACTTGTGTGCAATCAAATCAAACGGATTTCTTCCTTTCTTTGACAAAAGGAAAAAAGTCCCACTGCGTAGTTACTTGCTCATTGTCAACTGCATAACACCAGTAAGAGTTGAAGGCATGGTAATTTGCATTCAGATTTTAAATCCTTCAGCTGTAGTATGTATTTTGAGCTACAAGGCAAATGAACACTGTAAAGGAAATATATATATATAGAAAAACCCCTCATCTGCTTTACAAAAGGAAAAAAACCCTGTAAAACATAAGCACTCTGTCGTGTCAATTCTCTCTTGCTGTGTATTAACAAAATCCAGTTTGATTTGCTGTCAGTTGGACATCAATATCCAAATATTAATTCAAGCAATATCAGTAAACAGAAGTGGTCCTCTTAAAAGATTATATATATAAAATAGAACTATTATTCATCATTACAAAATTATGAAGTAGCAGGGATAGTAAAATCTTTCTATTGAGCTGATTGAAAGCTATATTGTCAAAGGTACTGTGATACTTCCTATTAACGTCTGAGCACATCCACTCTGGCTAAAAAGAAGTGGAATTACACTTCTATTGTTATTGAGATTTTTGGTTTGGTTTGGTTTTTTTCTTTAACTTTTGACCACATGTACTATTTTCTTACCACAAAAGTTACTTACATCAGATAGAAAAAATAGTTAAACAAATTAGTTTAATTTGAGATCACACAAAAGATGTGCCTTCTCGCAGCAACATTTCAGTTTTGTTTCAAAAGGAGTTTCAGTATGCAATGATATTGCCAGTAGATTTTTTTTTAACTTTCAATATTGACATCACAACACCATCACAACCAGAATAAAATATACTTTGGCTCATTTAACAGGAGACTCTAATTTCACAATTAGCTATGCAACTGTCTCCAAAGACGACATTCACTTAAGTGCAGTTCGGGATTCACTGAGGGACAGAAGGTGAAGTAAGTTCATACTGAGAGAAGATCCAATGAGAACACCATTATCCCTCAATACACGTCTTTATTAATTAAACCACGTAAGAAATATGCTGTGCACTGATCCTAAGTAACAGCTCGGAGACATCTGATTCTCTTTCTTACCTATTTTAATAATGCTGCTCAGTTCATACAGAAGCAGTTGGTTATCTCCTCCTGTATCCAGGCGCTGTTCTATGTAGCTGTTCAACTCGTACACTACACCTTGCATATTCGTATCCTGGTACTATGGAAACAAAGATGAGAAGAACATTTTAGAATAACTCAGATGTAATTTGCAGGTTTTAAACATACAAAATCATTAAAAATAATATGTTAAGATTGCAATATTGAGTCAATCAAAACTGTCCTAATCGAGCTGGCTGAAGAACAAGGTCATTGCTAAGGAAGAGACACAGCACTCCACTCTGTGCTCCATTAGACACTTGTAAATTTGTTCAAAGAGTACTGAGAACACCACTGAGCAATTCATAATTGCCTAAACTGGGCCAGGGTCATGTACAATGTCTCAAGAAGAAACTGAGAGATATGAAATTATAAGGTAAGTAGTCTTCAACTTCTTCCTTTTAAGCTCCTAGTTCACCATGAAAGGAAACAAGTAGCTGCCTTAGCTAGCATCTTCCACCTCAAATTCATGAGCCGAAAGACAGAACTGTGCCAAGCATCAGAGCTTTCAGGTGGTAGCTCAGGGAGCTCAGCCTTTCAAATACAGCAATCATTAACACCAACAAAGTGAAGGACAAAAATCACACAAGTTGAAATCATGCTAGCTACTGTGGCTTCATAGGCATTGGTTTCAACTGACAATGGTAGACACAAATCAAATCTGTTGGCAGATTACAAATCAGTTAGGACGCTTAGGAGCCATGGGGTGCTGGTTGCTGGAATGATGGAACAGCATGACATGGTTAAAATCTCAGGAAAGGAGATGCAGCTTCCCTTCAGGGACTCAGCTGCATTTGTTTATCCATTTCCCAAGTTCTGAAACCAAGTCCTGAAGGGCTGATAAAACTGGCAGTAAATGTGTATGTGTAGCATGACAGCATCACTAGCAATAATTTCACAGAAAGCAATCCTTGGCACTAAGCAAAGATTCATTACCCTGCCCAAAACTGGTAATGTGGTAACTGAAGAAAGTAATATGGTCAATTACTTATTGAACTCAGTGATGCATTAAATTACATTGCTTAAACTAAAAATTAAGCTAGTGATATTTAAACAAATTAATGTTGATTGAAAGACTAAGACTTATTCTCCTGCTCTTTCATACCTCAGAGCCAAATTTAATATAGACTAGACTCATATAAACTACAGTGGAAAATGCCGTGAATGTTCAGAGTGCCACAATCTACCCACCATTGCCATGTTTATGTGCATATATGTAACTCTGCTCAATATCTCTATAGATCTTCTCTGCCCATAAATTTGGGTAAACCTGTACACATGACATTTTAATTAAATGTCATGAATCTTTTCTTAGTGCCAAGGATTGCTTTCTGTGAAATTATTGCTAGTGATGCTGTCATGCTACACATACACATTTACTGCCAGTTTTATCAGCTCTTCAGGACCTGGATTAAGCACATAACTTACACAATATATTCCATGCTATATAACTTTTATTCCGTCTATTGCTTTCATTCATTTCTACATACAACACACTATGTCATGAATACAGAGGATATAGCCATATATATATTTAGGATACATTTTGCTGCTTCATCTCAGAAAAACCAAAAAAACTTCACAAACAAAAAAAACAAGTGCTTGCTGAATAACATCAATTCCCAATTTCTTTAAATTAAGCAGCTCTCAATCTTGACTTCAAAATGGCTCCCAAGAATATGCAGTCTTTGCCATGACCCCTTCTTAATCTACTGCTCCATGTGGACGTATTAGAAAATTTGAGAGCTAGGGCGTCCAAAATATTCTCAATGTATAACAAACCTGACACTTAATAATTCTTTCTATAAAATGATGTGATGATTATAAATTTTGACAGCAATGTAAGGTCACACTGCACAAATGAATAAACTGCTGCAAGTCTTGAGTTTACAGTACAGCATGCCATCACCAATATTAGCCATATGGCAGCTGGCAAGCTTCCATTGACTGCCCTCTGTTGTGTCCCACATTTACGACCACTGTATTATTCAAGGACAGAAAACAATACTATAGTTTCATGAAAGTGGAGCTTTCATACTTAGGATATAGCGATAAGTAGCCATATAACAGGAAAATGGTGAACAAGACTCTCTACTATTCATACATGTTAATCTGTATCTGAAAAAGTATGTGTAGCCACATACTCTAATGCAACAACATGTATCAAGCACACATGCACAAAGCCTCTATCATGTGGAAAAACACCTTCTCAGAACTTGGAAATTACTACGTATCTCTTTGCCTGTGATCAACAGTCAGGATTTAAATCAAATCTTCAAAGATTAAAGCTAATACATTATGAGAACGCATCATCAAAATGAGCCCATTGGCATAACAGCCATGACAGAATCACTGCTTTCCCTGTAATCAAGCAGTAGTTTTGCATGCACAGTAATTACATAACAACCTATGTGCCCTTGATCCTCACCTCTGCAACATATGCTTGCAAACGTTTTGTAAGCAGGGCAAACCATTGCACGCATTCACGTTACTAAAAAGTTGGTAGCTGCGTAATACATGCAGTCGTTACAATGGTAGATTTCTGTTGCTGACAAAATGTGGATCCATAATTGGCCAGCTGAATACAATTTGTCCAGATTCACAATTAAGTACTTCTATCACTTAGATCAATCATCAACAAAGAATTACTTCATCATGCTGTGAAATGGTTTTCTTTTTATTACAGTAGAGTGAAAGAGTTTTTTTATTTGGTTCTAGGCATTTTGGATTGGATAACCAATGTGGTTGAAAAGCCACAAAAATCTTTATGAAACCATGTATGTAAACACTGAATAAGTCCTCAGCAAACCTAGGTACAAGCACTATTCAATGTGGTTGCTAACACAGACTTGTGCATATGTGGTGTAAAACTTACTTCAGGAAAGCAACTCCTCAAAAAAAATTCAACACACTTGGTGGAAAAGGAGTATCTATTATTTATATGAACACTACTGTATGGAGTAAGTACTGTTTCTTAATTTCGCTATGATAATTCAGTTTGCAATTTACGTTATTAAAACTCACAAACTTTTCCTTAATTCATTCTTCCCATTGATAATTTCCTTCTATTTAAGATTAAATGTCTACAAGTATTTTCGCATAATTATTTGTAAAATTCTGAATTTCAGTGACATTACATAAAATAATTCAAGTGGATTAAAAATTAGTTTAGCATGATCATACCAGGATACCTCTAGTAGCTGTATATATTATAAAGCTATGAAAATGAACTAACAATTAAGAAATGAAATTCTTTTATAAATATTCATGTTAAAATTTATAAATATGCAAGATGGATTTTTTACGGGATTGATACAAAAATATATCTGTGGTTCTTTGTCTTTAGAATATTGTGGTTTATGAATATTGTCTTCTGTGCAACAGAAGACAACAACCCATGACAGGAAATATAAGAATAATGTTGTCACTTAGGACTATACAAGGACTCTTAGGACATAAACATGAAAGGAGATACTGAAATATCATAGAGTGAGATGAATTTTAAGCATTCATTCTAAACAATTAAGCTACAGGGAAAACCTAGTATTCAAGCACACAATTTAATACCTAAAGTAAATTTGATGTATGACAAACTGAAATAAAGTTTCATTTCCATGCTTTGATGCTCATAGGGTAGCTGTGCCAGGGGCATTTTATGCTCCTCCAGAAAAGAAAAAGCCCTTCTGCTGCAACAAAAACCACAGGGTCAGTAAGTGCCAACATAATCCAGAAGTTGATCTGTTTCCTCTGTAACTTCTTAAAATGTCTCCTGAATAGCAATGAGAACAGCAAGTTTCTACTTACTTCCTACTACAGAGCTCTTTCTCCAGATCAACAACTGCCTGGTTCTGCAACAGACCTCATAGCATATGACCTTACTGCAGACTAGAGTTAACTAGAGAAAAAACAAGGAGCCCAAATTCCACTTAATGGGGAGAGGGCTGGCCAGATGTATTTTTGGGGATGCAGAATTTCAAGGGATGAGGAGAAGAAAAAATCATCCAAACTGTGAGAGTCACAGGAAGATGCATATGAAGTATGGATCTTCATAACCAGTGCCATCCCAGGTTTCCCCTAGGTTATGCCAGAGGTGCCAGGAGGTGAGGAGGTGAGGGGCACTGCCTGGCTCTCACCATCGTGCAGGCTGCCTGGCAGGAGTGTGCAATAAGAACATTAGCAGTGCTGAGTAAGCCATGTTGTATCCGGTGCCAGCCTATCCAATTGCAACATACTCTATAGATGTCAGAGGGGCCACACCATGAACACGTACGGGCACTTCAAACTGACGTTATAAATTTAATCTGAGACATGTAAGCAAGCAAGCAAGCAAGAAAGAACAACAACAACAACAAAAAAGATCTGTTGGCGCAAATGGTGGCTCTTGTAGGCAGCCTCAATTGTTGAAGTCTGGTAAATCACTAAGAATAAAGGATATACATAGGCCAACGACATTGTATATAGACACAGGAGCTTAAAACACCTATTCTCTCTCTCTGGTTACATCATTTAGTATTTCAGACAACCAGCTTCTTCAAACCACCTAAATTTATCTGTCAATGGCAGCATCAAGACTTGCAGATAACGAATTTAAGTGATTCTGCAAAACATTTTACACAAAACAATGTCCTTAGGCAGGGACTGGATTTTACCACAAATATGTAAGTCATAGGATCCAAAATGTGACAACAACCTGTACCCAAGCTTCTTCAGTCAACTCTTTAAAATTGACAGCTCCTCTCTTCTCTATGAAGCACACTACAGAACATAGACAGCTGCTGAACTAAAAACAACCCAAATCTCCTGATAAACTTTCAGTGAACACAAGTTTTCTTTCCTATAAAACTATAGTCCTGGCAACAAGAGTCATAAGGCAAAGAATTTAAAGATGGACTAAAAAAATAACCCCTTCAAATAAAAAAAAGAAGAGCATTTGTTTGTAGTCTTAATGGTCTGAATATTACTTAACATTTTATTTGAGATGTCAATCTGAACTATTTCATGCCAGGTATACTCATACTTGAGCAGAAGTATAGAAAGACTGGTGTTACACACCTAAGTTCTCAGTGTCATTGATATTTGCATCATACAAAAAAAATTACCAACAGTAACTTCTCTGTATATCTTAAAAATAAGTATTGTGGTCACAAAAATAAATAAACAAACTAAAATGTTTTATGCCTTTTGTTGAAATAGATCAGCTTTCCCTTCCCTCATGTAGCATTATGAAAAATCCCAGATCTACAGTTACCACCTGATTCAAGAGACTTGCTCTATATAAATTTCCAGGTGCCTCCTTGACTTATATTCTGGAACGATAATCAATATTCAATTAATACTCAATTACTGCATTTTTTCTAGCAGAATACTATATGTCCTTTAAGAACGTTGGCACTATTACTTTATTTGCCCACATAATAAGCAGGTTTATTTAAACAGAAGAATACTCTTACATTTTTCTTCTCTTTTTTTTCTTCCCCACAAAGGAATGCATAACTAGAGAGAAACATATTGGTGACTAAATTCAGTCTCTTGCAGGCAAAGGCAGCCTTGTAAGAGACGTTTAGTTTAAAAGTACCTAAAATACTCATTCCATGTGTCACTGTACTTTACCGCAATGAGTATTCAGACATCTAGTGTAGAAACAAAGGCCAGACCTAGAAGTATCACAATAGTCACCTACTTTAAATGCAAGAAATTATTGTATTTTAGCTATAGTAATGTTATTGCATTTCTGAAGACCAGTTGGGATAAAGAAAGGAATGGTTGCAGAAAAAAAAAAAAGCTAACCTATTTAATTAAACCAAGAATATAATTTATTCAGGTCATTTTTACTTGTGGTAAGTTAGGTTGTCTAAATGTTTGCTATTTATGTTTATGTGTACTGCTACCTTTTGTACTCCCACCATTTGTAGGCCTGGTACTTTCACTGGCTGCGATATTTTGCATTGTTTATCTGCACTGATAGCTAGTCCACATCTTGGATGGAAACTGGTGTTTTTTATTTTTGGCCACAGATAACTAAGAGATAACTACATCCTATGAATGGTGAAAACACATCTATAGTGCACATTTAAAGAATCAAAAATATGGATACTGACTTCATTAAAAAAAAATACTTAGAAAATACGAGAAAAAACAACCCTAGAAAAGGCTAATAATACTGCTTGCTTGCCTCAAGGTGAAAATGCTGAGCCAAAAGATGCCAAATCCTCCGACCGAAAAATAACAGTAGAAAGAATGTGGTAAGCAAGCTCACCGTGCAGAGCTGGCTTTCAGAGGAGCAATGAGCATGGAGTAGAAACTCAGAAAAATCTGTTTGCTCCAAAAAATCAAAAGAGGTAACTGGGATCGGCTGCTGTAACCAGCTTTCTTTAAACTTGGACACCGGAAAGCAAGAAACTATAAAGAACAGACTTAGCTGAGGTGATTAATTTTAATGCTTGTACATAGCCTCAGAGAAAACTGCTTCTACACGCATTTGTCTGACGTCTACTCTTCTTGTTTTGACTGGAGAGGACATGGGTTAGAACTTGCATGGTAAATAAAGTTGAGCACTGCCACACCACACAGAGGTATTTATGAATTGTTTGTTTGCTCATCAAACACCTTCACGACAAAGGCAAACGGAAAATATGACATGACATTTGGCAGGACAGGCCCTATTACGACGAAAGATGCAAACCAGTTCTCCCATTCTGAACAGAAAGGACTCAATAATTCTGAAAGCACGCATTTGCCAGCCTTTTTATGTAGCTGATTTTCAAGCCCCAGAGAGATGGTGAATACCTTTCCTAGAAGAAGCTTCTTGCCACATAGCCCCCATTTACTGGCATCCAACTCTAATCTTTACATCAGCTCCTTGCCGGTTACCAAAAGGTAACACTGAAATAAATTGCTTCACTAGTAATAGGAAAAACGCATAATAAAAAGCAAAGGTTTCACTCGGGAGACAAGAACCTTATGATTATATAGAAGTAACCATATAATCTGTTATTAACTGTAGGGCTCATAAAACTTCATGAATATCTCAATTATATCATCTCTCCAGATTATATAATAAAGCTTCATTTTAACTTGACAAGGCTGAATACTGCTCCTGTTTTTAAAAAGCTTTTTATAAAATTACATTCCCTCCTAATACTTGACTTGCAAGCACTCTAAAGACACCATGTACAAAATTAAAAATAAACTTCCTCATTTTCCTATCCCTGTTGCTTATCACTACCACAGTATATACAAGACTTTCTTTTTAAAGAAATCAGCTTATACAAGCATCTTCTTCTCGTGACAATGCCATTTGCAAAACTTCTAAAGACTAAATATATATATATTTTTAATTTTTTTTCTAGTTCCCCTAACTTCTTGATTAATTTGCCACAGTCCTCAGTTCTGATACTGTGAGAAAACATTTAAATCCAATTTTTATTAAGGAAATGTTACAAGGAATGAGCTTGCTTTGCCAATGTGTCATAAAGAGCCCAAACTTTTATTATCAGTTGCCCAGTGAAGACACATGCAATTACTGCAACTATTTACTGAAAACACACTTGCTAATTCTGTAACTGTCAGTGACATACTGTGCTGGGTGCTGGCTGGTGCCAAGGCAGCTGCCAAAAGCTCCAAGTCCAAAAAGGGGAAAGGAGAGGATTAAAGTATCATTCCTGTTTCCAAGAATAAAGTACTGTAAATGAGCTAGTCACTCGCTAGGTAATAATTTTCTGGTGTTTGTATGGTAAACTTCTGCAAAGTGAATTGCTGCAGGCATCACCAGAGTTTTCAAAGTAAAGGTACTTGCGAAAACGCAGCTTCACTGGAAGTATCATTCACGTAAACATGGAATGGAAAGTTATTAAGCAAAATGAACAGCTAATTTTGCTCTGATCATATCAGGAACATTGAGTATTTTCATTTAAACTTCAGAATCTGAGGTATAAAAGAGCACACAGTGATTACGGGAAACTTCGCAGCACGTAGAACAAAATCCTGGCTATAGTTCATGAAGGAATGGGGTTATTTTTGCCAACTGAAAAGAATAACATGTCTCCAATGCACACTGTTTTCACTAATGCTGTCAAAGAACTACATCTTTAGTCAAGATGTACATGAATAAATATGCACTTAGTGCTCAAACTCACACTCCTCTTTTTTTAATTTCTTTTGCAGACAAAACACCAAAAAGCAAAGTATAAAATTTAGCTTAAATTTCCCTCATCAAAATAGTTCAATAGTTGGTTTTGTTTCTGAAATCCCTCTGCCCAGAAAACCACTTATGTAGCTAGGATGGATGGGATCAGCCAACACACATCTGCACAATAAGAAAGCAAAAGAAACTCAGCATTTCCAAGGACGTTCCCAATACTACATCATGTGTGAAGGAGATTCTGTCCCCAGTTACATATATTTCATAAACAGTGGAATTTAGTATGCAGAAAAAAGTTCACTGGTTCACTGTCTGGTCACAGATGTTCATGAGGTGTTTTGTAACCAGAGCTGTTCTTATGCCAAAAGCAGTTTACAGGCATCAGGAAATTTCCCTCCACCAACAACCATCAGATGCAATGTCAAGTCCAACTATGAAGCTTTACATATAACTTCTGAATGCAGGAATATTGAGGAAACTGGCATTAACAGACCAGAATTAAAAATAATAAATTTTGAGAAGCTTCTTTGCTATTCTAAAAATCTCAAGGTTTAAAATACGTGGACGTTTTCTCCTGGTTTCTCCTATTTTTCTCCTCTCTCCTTGATTTGAAAACTTGATTTGGAAACTTTGATTTACTGCTGATAGCCAAAATTGCTGCTTTATGTTAATTTTTCTAAGATGATAAAAATGACAAAATATTAAAAGTGCAGTTCCTAAACAGTGGGATTTCAAAACTTCCTAAATTTTCAGCGTAAAACTGCAACATAAATGCCTTGAAAATAATGACATTTTCTTCCAATAATTAAAGATTTTTCTCAGTATGTTTCTACCTTGTTTTCTAGCTAACATAATATTCTTAACCAATGGTTGATTTAATTCAGCAATAAATTTCCTTTTACTGACCTTAATTTTTGTTTCCCTATGATACAAGCTACTTCTTGCAGACTTTTTCCATACTTTCCTTCCATACTTTAGCATTCTCCAAAGGACTTCTACTGAGTGCAAAACCACTCAGCCAGCTTTTGCAGTCTTTCAATCAGCTGTATTTTTAATATGTGTCAGATGCTACTGTGTTCTCCTGTAACTCATTCAAGTGGAAAAAAACAAGACTCTGATTCTAACCTCAGAAAGTTGTAAGTGGCTCCCCCATCTCATGGGGTGCTTCAGGGTGACTGGATCCATCTGAGGGCAACAGATCGTCCTTTACTGACCTTTTCTCATTCCCAACAAAGACACTTGTTTCTAACAGATCCCTGTAATTAGTCATCAGTCATGGACAGATATTCTGCAGGACACAGTATCAATCAGATATAAGGCTAGAGTAGGGAATATATTACTGAATATGTTTTTTTAAGGATTTTGCATTACATTTCATACAGAACACTGCAAAATATTTCAAATTAGAGAGTTCAGCTCATTTCTACCACACCACATCTCAAAAGGGAAGATAGGGCATATTCCTTCCCTTGTTTCCTCTTATGCTCGATCAGAGACTACGCAAAAATCATCTTAAGTGAACGGTGGGCCTCAGAGACTACACTTCTTTACAGAGGGGATAGAGAGTAGCACTTACCCTGCTGACTTCTTTAGGAGTTGATTCATCTAAAAGGAAACAAACCAAACAATTAGGCACTCTGGGAAGTTTTTAGACTGAATGAAGAACAAGATAATAAATTTCAAACAATTTTTGCACCTTTTTACAAAATTTTTCTAACATGGTTCAATAAAGTGATTGAAATATCCTGAGACTGGCTAGCATTTCCAAGCTTTTAAAAAATTCTAAAGTTAAAAATTCATTAAAATTAGTATAACATATTTGTGAATTCTATCCTGACCTAATAAGAATACATTTCAGAAGTCAGAGGCAAGCTGTCAGAGGCCAGCTAAACCCCACATTTATATTCCAAATCAGTAAAGCAAGTGTTAATACTGCATAGTCTGACAACCAAAGGCCTTTGCTACCAAATACATGCCACCAACATCCTACATATACAAAGAAGCTAGTGAGCAGACTTAGACCTTCTGCTCTGAAGATCAAAGATGCTATTCCTGTTGACTTCTTTGGATGTGGAAAAAAAGCCTTGTAGCCATAAGAACAGAAGAATTGCACTGATGTGATTTGGCATAACACGTTAAAAGAAAAGAGATTTCAAGATTTTATATTCATATATTTATATATATATATACACTCACACTATAATGTTTTATTCTTTCAAATGCAAGCAGATTCTCACGCATTTTTGTAACTTAAATACATATAAATAAACACAGGTACAATACTTGAGCACTAAATAAAACACTAAGTAGTATTTCTGAAAATAAAGGAAAAGCAGCTATACAGCAGGAATGCATCTGCCACAGGAGGAGTTTCCAACTTTCAGTTTAACCACACCAAAAGTAGCTTAAACACACCTTCACAATCCTCCAGGTAGTTAGCTGAAGAGAACTATCTGTAACCTTTTATTTGATCCTAGGAATCAAATTACAATGCTTCGGAAATTAAAATTAAGTCAGCCAATAGATTTAATCTCACAGAGAAATATCATATGTTTATATTTGCCAAAGGCTCTTCATATCTTGCCATTTAAGATGAACTTTTAAGCAATAAAGGTAGAAAGTAACATTTTCTAGAAAACACATTTAGTATATAATTTCTAATGAAAGAACTCTCTATAGTAATACAGATTTCTCCTCAAAATTGAGTGATGCCAAGAAAAATAACGTATTTCAAACTCAAGAGTGAATATTAGTCTCCTCTTAATGCCAGTCAAATGATATACCAGTAATTTACACATGCAGAACAAAGACATAAACTTAATTGAGCTATTTAAGGTAGTTCTGTTGCTTGCAGTACAATGTGTAGCACATACTCTGCCACATTCAGTGATGTTATCTTCCTGAACGAACCAAATCTACTTATCAGTTACAGGAACAGCCAAAGCTAGACTCAAAATCCATCTCCCCCACTACCTGGTTGCTGACACTGAGCAACAGAGAATGTGAACAACAGAGAACAGAGTGATGACATGACACTTTCCCTGGAGTATACTCTCTATTTTCAGTAACCAATGCATCAAACATTTCTTGAATCAGTGGTATTACTTTTCTGTTTAAAGGATGGGGTTTCTTTCCTCACATTTTTCCAGGGTGAGAGGGTGTTAGATTATGTTTGGCTGGTTATTAAACCTGAGTCACCAACATTCAGCATTCTCAACATTCTCTGAGTTCCACAGTTGAAATACATAATACAAGAAAAACTATCTCTATTTTATTTTGAATCAGCACGTAATGAATTTCATCTGATGCCCTTTATTCACTCTATCTATGGAGACTATGATTCTACGTATCTCCCAAGCAAGTCCTTCTCTACTTCATACCCCATCTAAACCTTTCCTGACTTGAGAGGTCTGGTCTTGTTCTCTGCTGATGCCGAGCAAGCCCCTTGGCACTGCTGGTCACTCTCACCACTCCTACTTCCTCTAGCCTATTGAATCTTGCTCAGGTGGGAAGTCCAGAATTGCAGGCAATACTGCAGCTCAGGAAAACACAGCTAAGACTTACAGAATGACACAGGGATGATTAAGGGAGTTTCTGTTTGAAAGGAATGATTCCTAACATTTTACTTCTTTCTTGATAGTTACTAAACATTGGGCTAACATTTTCAAACATTTATATTCTCTAATGCCAATATGTCTCGCCAGAGCAGTTAGAACTGAAAGCCCACTACTGTGTATGAAAAAATTACTTCCCCCATGTAAAACAGTCAGCATTTATCAGAATTAACTTTGTCACCTATATCTCACTTAGTACTTTTAGCATCCTGAATAACTTCATCCCCTAAAAAAAAAAATTAAAATCTAATTTTCCAAATTAATTTCTGCCTTGCATTCTCTTACCCAACTCACGTACGTGTATACTGAAAAGCATGGGTAAATCATACTAGTAATCTCCCTCTACTAGAACAAAATCAATTTATTGTAATATATCTAATATAAATGACTACCATCACAATTCTATGGCTTTCACACCATTGCAAGACATAACTGCCACTTCAATTTCGAACGAAAGGAGGATTACAAAGACAGATTAAAAGCACTAAATCTAAGACTTACTACACAATCTAAAAGTCTACATAACCTCTACTTGAGCTACCATAAAAAAAATTTCAGTGCCATTTTTTCAGAAGAAAGATAAACAAAGTGTTTGTGAAGTTTGGTATTAGAACTCCACAGATGAGGTTTTCAACTCAAAGAAAATGAACTGGTGGGAAAAACTGAAGATTTTTTAGGGGAAGGAGGAAAGCAAAAGTTGACGGGGAGAAGGGGGCAAATAGTATAAAATATTGTGTTAATCCAACCAGATACAAGTTATATTACTACACAATGATCTAGAAAGTAATTTTCCATATTAGAAGAAACCAAAGGCCTAAACAACACACCTTTTCTTTTCCCCAAGAGCAAAGGAAGAAACATGATCCCATTAACCTGGAGTGAATCAAATTGCTTCCCTGGAGGTTCAGTCTTTAAGGGCAAGGTACACACTGAGTGATTGGATGCACGCACACCTCAGTGCTAGCACCCATGGCACAGAGTATGATTCTTCCCTTATGACTTACTTTCTGTGAGCTAAATAGAGGGAAAATCATTGGGATAGCATGCTTTTCCCACAAATTATAGCCAAAATATAGGATTAGTTAATATATGAGAGTAACAGGGGACTTACGAAAAATACCCTCAATTTGCATACTCCTGTTTATTCAAAAGCCATGAATTCAGTTTGTTCAAAAGGTACAATCTCTTGATTGTAAATCAAGTTCCAACCCTGTAAAATACAAAGCTTTTAAAGAAACAGATTAACCATTAGAATAAATCCATAGACATTAAGTACACGGATAAATAGCAGCTAGTAAGATATGTGGTCATATGTGAGATATGACCAAATCTCACAGAAAAATTATGTGCTTGAATATAAAGGTTCCCATTTACTATGGCATGTTGCATGGGAAAACAGCCAGATAAGAGAAAGTATCATATTAATGTCTACAGGGATGGAAATAAACACCTTGGGAGAAAACAAGTGTTTGTGAATGAGACTATACAAATGCTCCAGCCACTAGGAACTTTTCAGTTGGAGTTCACTTTTGATAGCAAATACAATCAACCATGATACATGAACAAGTGTCCCTCTCTCAATCCTGTTTGTCGGTTTGTATTGCCATTCACATGCTAATTTTGGGGGATACTTAATATCATTACTAACACAGACTAGTAGAAGAAACATATATGATTTAGTTCTGGTCCTCTAAATATACTGACATTGTTCTTAATAGTTTCAAAAATAAAGTGATGAATACTTGGAGAGAAATCACTATACACACATACATTAACTTGGCTACATGGCTCAGTCAAGGCTGTTGCAAGCTGTATTTTTAACACAATGATTTTTAATGTGGCTTGCTGCATACAGAGGTAGGTAGCCAACAGCAGGGTGATGGTAGTAACTCAAGTGAGCACATAACCTGAGCAAGAGGTGTCTTCCAGAAGCACTGGGCATGCATCAGTAATCTAGTAGAACACCCTGCTACAAACCCCATTATGTTAATGTCTTGGTAATTTGAGCATAAGCACGCACTGATACCACAACTGGAAAAACAGGAAACTGCAGGGAATAGGACTAAATTTCAAAGGCTTCCCCCCTCTCTTGAGAAGCATTTGGACAATACTCTCAGGCACATGGTGTGACTCTTGGGGATGGTCCTGTGCAGGATCAGGACTTGATGATCCTTGTGGGTCCCTTCCAACTTGGCATATTCTGTGATCTCCATACACTAAATTTGCAGACCAAAACTACTGTACCAGCAAAAATGTTATTCCATCCCACAGTGAGCTGGTTCAACCCACTAAATGTGCAAAAAATAGTTCACTTTCTAAACTTTCAAAACCAGGTAACCATCTCAGACCACAAGAATAAAGTTACACCTGTATCTTGACAACTTTGCAAACATTGCTATTTAAAAGCTCTCTTCAGAGATCAAAGCATCAGGAGGAGGCAATGAAGAATAAGAGCAGTTCCTTAAGAGTTGTGGTTTAAGAACAAAATTACAATTTCACATACCTCAGCTTTACGATCTATACAATTCTAATTTACTACTTCCACAATTCTAACAACTGCATAGTACACTACAGATATTCATAATAATCAGTATGGTAATTAAAGATGGTATCCATCTGGGAAAGTTTCCATACTAAACCAAGTCGAGATAGGAAGAAGCAGAAAAGAGGAACGAGAACAGGCAGAAAAAAAAATTCACAGAAGTTTGTCATTTGGAACAGTATAAATGGGGCCAGGTTTAATTGGTTCAGGGTTCTTTTTATTGGGGTATGTGTGAAGGGGTTTTAAATTGTGCAATTGTTCACTTAATATAAAAAAAAGCCCAGATTTTATTTTGCACATTAAAAAAAAAAATCTCATTGCATACTTGCATTTCTATGCATGCATTTTAAAGAACAAAACAAAACAAAGGCAAATGAACTTCTGACAATTGCAAGATGCTAACCCAGAGTATTCACAAAGACACCTTTAATGCACAGCAAGTTTTAACATCTCAGAGATGATATTTTGATGCATTTACCAAGGATGCAACAATTTGAATGCCCAATTAGCTTTATTACAGGAACTCTTTTGGAAAAACAGTATTGCACTTTCTCCCTGGTCTGAGGCTATTCTTTGTTCTGTTTACTTAAATAACAAGAAAGACTATGACTGTGTTTTATATGGTAATTCACCTATTACTTCATATCCTATTCAACACCACTGCTGAGTGATGAGAGCGTTAAACATATTAGCTCATCTATATTATCAGTCAATGAGGTGCAATCACCCTTGTTTATTGCCAGAATGCAGCCTCAAGACAATGGGCTGAAGAGCAACTATAATAATTGACTATTTTTTCATACTGACCAGTTTACAGCTATACCTTTTTGCCTACATCTACTGCTTTTCTTTCCTGATATGCAATTCTCTTTGGCATTCAATGCACTAACTGTTATAGGTAGCTTTCTTATAAAATTGATTGCAGGTCTTGCAAACATGCTTGGTGAAGGAAGTCTCTCATCCAGTAGTAACACGATTTCAGTATTACTCTTTTTAAATCAAACTTGATTTTCTCCTACTTTTTTTCTGTTCCAGAATCCTGCCGGTTGCCAAGTATAAGGTATCCTTAAAGTTTACTGCAATTGATGTATCTAAGAAACAGCATTATCTGTAGAGATCTATCTGTCCTCTCACTTTTGAATGGAGCTTTTCCTTCACTTTTGAATGTTTTTCAAATATACTACACAAAATTTGAAGTTTTATTGTGTACAGCACGTGTTTTCACTGAGAAGAGAAAAACTAGGTCTCTGTTGTCTCAAATACTACTCAGACATATACTTTAAGCAACTCCATTAAAATCAATAGAACTGCTAGAGCATGATTTGGAAACCAGAAATGCTTTTATGTATTAAATGTCAGAGCATTTCTGTTATGTACAGTGATTCAGGGCTGAAGGAGATGATTAGAACACAACACTACTTGAAGCAGGTCTTACAGAGTTCCAATAACCTGAGAAGACCCCTTGGAACTTGTCCACTGCAAGACATTTGTATGTTTTAAAACATGCATACTTTTCGGACCCTGCTGGGCATCTTGGGTTTGGCTTGTTTATTCCTACTCCAGGAATACCTCTTCACAACTGATAAACTGCCTGAAGAACTTAAAGGAAAGGCACTTCCTTCTCCTTCCCCAATATCTATATACAGCCCACATTCTACTGTAAGCCCAGTGGGGCAAGGGATGGGATCACACAGCTCAGTGACATGGACCTCCCACCCCAGCATGGATTAAGGCTTCAAAGGTTTTTTGGTCCAAACAGGCCAAGAACTTTCAGCAGGTTGTCAGCTTCTGGGGTAGGAAATACTGCATATGGCTCAGTGACCGCAAGAAATGATAATCTTACACGTGTTGGGAAAAATGTAATCTTTCACTTACTCTGGAGAAATAGAGCATCAGATATCAATGTTTTTAGTAAACTTTTTGCCTTTAATTATTTCTATTTTGCTCTCATCCCTATCTTTTTGATTACTATATTCTTACTTCCTTTTGTATAGAAATATGGAAGGATTTTTAAATGGAAAAAAAATCCATGTAATAAAATTGTAGGCTATAAGACTCTCTAGAAGTTGTTAAAAATTTTCAGATTCCAGGGTTTATCTGCTACAGAGAATCAAAATTAGGACAAGAAGCTTTGCAGCCCACCTGATTTTCTTCTTTCTGCACCTCTGACTACATTGAAAACAAATGTCATGTTACTGCACTTTGCAGTAAAATACTCAAAATCTGCAGAAAAATCAATACTGAGCAGTTTTCTTCTCTTTAGACCAGCTGACAAAAGAAACAAAAGAAAATGCCCCAGAGGAAAAGTTTGCTAACGTCAACAAGGGTAAGGGATCATTAGAGCCTGAGATGATAGGTTACCACATGGGAGGGTGCAGTGATCCAGTGTGAAACATATTTACGTCAGGGGAATCATTTCAATCCCTCTGAAGAAACCGTATTGTAACTACGATATGCGTACGTTTGTATTAGAGATGTATTTTATTTACATAACTTCGGAGACTGAAAACTGAGAAACTGAGAAAATGTCCAAATTAATCAGGATGAAGAAGCAAAAGTGACAGAATAAAATTTACAAATTAAGCCTTTTTGCTTTTCGGATATTTCAGCTGATTTTTTAGCAATCATAATCAAGCTCTCCATGACTTTGTTGAATGTTACAGAATAATGATGTGCAGATAATTCAGGACTTTGGAGTCTTTGAAAAATGACATGTTACACTAACATGATGAACAGATTGAAATTAAGAGAAGATTGAACTATTTACTACTTATGAGTAACAGGACTGTGAGTAAAACAATTTTGCTTGCAATGAGAAGACTGTAAAAAAAAATAAAATTATAACTTTAGTGAGTGGAAAGGAACAGAATATGTAACTACAAAATTATAGACAGTTCTCTATGAAAGATAATGACAGCACCTTCTGAATTTCTGAACTAGTCAGTTTTAGTCTAAAAAGATTTTATAATGACAGGTAATTATAATCCACTGGAATTATACAAGAAAAAAGTAATTAAAAAATCTTTTTGGCTTTTGTACAACAACAACAAAATCCAAGATGTTGTGGAGTTCAGTATTCTTATGTCTTACTGACATTTCAACAAGCGCAAAATTTTAACTCTCCCTAGTATCAGGTGCAGTATTAAAAATGCTAGGACAGATTCAGAAAAGTTTTTAGGCAGGGATACATGTACTATGATTTAAAAAAAAAATCTCCAAACTAGTCTGGTACCCAATTCCTAGAAGTGAAAGGAAGTTAAACACCCCAACAATGAGTAGGCATGTTGATTTACCACTGCTCAACTGAGAATGGTAATTCACTAAGTTGTAGGGACTCAGCCACTTGTGATCCTATAACATGACATTAAGGCTCAGCAGAATGTGAAATAATTGATGAAGGTTATAATATTTAACAGTGAGATTACAAGATAAAAGTGTGACAAATATCAGTTGTCCTTAGCTGAAAACAAGAATGTTCCCAATGAATCTCTGTTTATAAACCTCTGATTGGTCTTGTGTAAACCTTTAGAATGCTGTGACAGCCAACATCAGACACTTCAGCACCAGAGCACATTACAAAGTCATGCCATCTCACAGTCCACATGCATCAGGAATTATGGTCATTAAGTACCTCGGCACATCAGCACCAAGATTACTCAGACCTTTTATACAGAGTGGTTCCCCAAGAGATTCCACAAAAGTTGAAAGGCAGAATCCAGTCCTCAGGGGATTGATGTTCTTCGCATTTCTGAGTACACCTACCAGCACATTCTCATGCTTCACTACACCAATGAATCTACCGCATACCAACTTTCAGTATAGAAACCTTGACACAGGCTTCAAACAAGAGGACTGGCTGGACTATCAGACACAGGTAGCTGTCCCATCATAAGAATCTAGCTGCTTGAAACACTCCACCTTATCAACAGTATCTCCTGAATTAGGAACATGAGAAAGACTTGATGACAGAAATCATCCCATCTTTAGAGGTTTCAATGCAAATGTGCCTCAGACACAGCCATACAGAGAAGAGATCACACCGGCAATTTCAGAAGGTATTCTATGCTAACAGTCCACCTGACAGATAGATATCAAGGGAAAGGAAAAATACTGTAGAAATGTCCAAAAGGAAACTGCACTTTCAGATGTACAAGTTTGGAGTAAATGAAGAACTGGATGTGTTCATGCAAGACAAAATTACTTCCATGTGTTTTTTTTTAAATTTAACTAACAAAATCCTATGCAGATGGTAAATTAATTGAAATACTAATAAGAACTCAGAAAATATATAAAGAAATCAGCTGGAAAGCTAATAAACTATATCTAACACAGCAGTAAGAGAAAGTGGAAGTACCACTTCTGTTGGTGGAATAAAGGGAACCAGAGCCAACTGTACCTCTTCAGCACGGCTGAAGTTGCCACCTGCTGAGATAAGGAGCTGTGTCTATCTCCCAAATTGTCAATCTAAGAGAACTACTAATGATCACACACTGAGAGCAGGCAACCAAGCGAGAAATCTATTCCTGCAAGTATAAAAAGGGTAATTCATAATCTAGGTCCTTTCTCACTATGCCTTCAAAATAATTTTGAAACAGTCATGATGGAGGAATCTCATAATTTGTCAGTTACAGCATCATTTTTCCCAACTTCCTTCATCAGGCCTGCCACAGAGTTCTGTCAACACCAACAGGAGTTTCTTACATAAAGCAAGTGTCACATAACTACCTGGAAGGGAAATTTGGAAAAACCACCCCATGACACAGCTGTTTCTTAGACACTATATTCTGCATCCACCTAGTTAAGGAACACTAGAGCTGTGTTAGTTAATCCACTTTGGGTCTCACATCTATTTAGGCATACATATAAAGTCATCTGATTTTTACATGCAGCACTAATTCATTCAGGAACTACTAGGGGATCTGACCATTTCTAGACATCAGGCCACTTGTTTCAGCAACTAATTGCAGGAGTGAGATTAAGTTACAAAAAAGTACAATAAAGAGAACAACCTAATAGCTACATAATAAGCTAGTGGTTCAAAAGACAAATGTTAACATGATTAAATAAAGCAAGACTGAAAGTGGAAAGAAGAGCCAAAGAAAAGAGCTTCAAAACAGAGTTTCAAAAGGAGGACATACAGGAAGAGAGGGACAGAGATGCTAGAATGAGCAAGAAGCTTCGACAAGACATCAGATACTACTAATGGTGATGTACTCTACTGATGTACTTTACTTTACCTCTCTAGGATTACTTTACTTTCTGCCATGGCAGAAAATAAGTTCCAGTACGAAGAAAAAAAATAATACTGTTTATTACAGATCAAAAAACCAAACCGCATATAAAGAAAATCATACACGCAAATCACAAAGTGAGATTTGCAAAAAAAAATTCCTTTTGTTTGCAATATTGTTCATGGCCACTGTTAATGAAAAAAACCTGGAAAATTAAATCTTAAGCTTTAAAAATACAGCTTTCAAGAATAAAAAGGTAGCTGCTTCAATGCACTTCGCCATTTTCCATCAAGTGAACAGATGGCATTATTAAAATTCTAGTAGAATGAAGTATTTATAAGTTCATTAGACAACACTAACTATACAAAAAAACCCCAGTAATGTTGCAAATAAATCTGCTGGATTCAAAATAGCATAAAAGTACAAATAAGGATTATAAAATGGCATTTACGAGTTAGTATATAAAAACAATAATGCTAAATGAAACAAAAGAACATAAGAAACGCATAAAAAACTCTATAAAACAGTAATTTATTTCCCACTGTAACTTCCAAGTTACTCCATCCATTCTGAGCCTGAATTCTATAAAAAGGGCTTCAAGTTCAAGAGTCTCTAAGACACCTGAGAGAGAAAATGCCTGTTACAATTACATTTCTTTAAATGTTTAAATGTATATAAAATTCATACTATGATGTACAATAAGTAACAATGAAATTGCTCTAGAAATAATCCACACAGAAATGTAAGTCTTATTCTCTGAGGTGATGCTCTCAGAAAACAAACAAAAGGTCAGCCAAATTCATCTAGCACACACGTCAACGTCTTTTAAAGTGCCAGACTGGCTTGCTTATTTGGTACCTGAGACGCTTTATTTGCTCTTCTCTTTACCATCTTGAATTATGAGCCTACGCTGAATTGACTTTGGAATCACTGACTTGTAATTGGTTGCCTTCCTCTTTCTATAGTCTTTCTTCCAGCCACAGCAATGTCTTGACTTGATAAAGCAGTGTCTCTTTGTATTCTAATTTACTTGAATAAGATGCAAATTTCTGTCACCTTCAAAATGTGCCAAAATGGATTTACTATAAAAAGAGATAGCTAACACACTGAAATTCCAGTGTTCACTCCAAACTAATATATATCAGTTCCCATATGTGCTGATTTATTCAAATGTACACCACTTCTCTCTGCAACTTTCATTAGTACAATCTGTATTAACATTTAACTCCTTTAAGCACCCTGTCCTCTATGAGCATATTTTATCCAGCCTAACAGTCATTCTTGGAAAGTCCTCACTTTGATACCTACATGGAAATTGATTCAAAGAGGGATGTGTACTATTTCAAAGCATGTATCTTTTCCCAGAGTTTAAAGACTTGTGTGGCACTTTTTCTTTTGGTGGATCCATTAGCACAGGAGGACATTGACCTGTTGGAGTGAGTCCAGAGGAGAGCCACCAGGTTGATTAGAGGGATGGATCATGTTTCATATGAGAAAAGGCTAAGAGAATCAGGATTTTTCAGCCTGTAAAAAAGACAGCTTTGAGGTGAGACTTCCAGTACCCAAAGGAAGCCTACAAGAAAGATGGGGAGAGACTATTTACAAGAGCATGTAACGACAAGACAAGGGGGGAATGGCTTCAAACTGAAAGAGAGTAAATTTAGATTAGACATTAGGAAGAAATTCTTTACTGTGAAAGTGGTGAGGTACTGGAACAGGTTACCCAGAGAAGCTGTAGATGTCACATTTCTGGAAGTGTTCAAGGCCATGTTGGATAGAGCTCTGAGCAACCTGGTCTAGTCCAAGGTGTCCCTGCCCATGGCAGGGGGTTGGAACCAGGTGATCTTTAATGTCCATTCCAACCCAACCATTCTTTGACTCTATTGCCCAAATCTTTTCTAGCATTGTGTCTATTACTTAATTAGCTACAATTTATACAATCTCAGATTAAACTGTTTGAAACTGTTTCTTCCTGAAGAGATGAACCTATATAGAAAGGAATGGCAAGGTGCAGGTCCACACCAGCAGAAACCAATTGAAGCCTGAACTGCCACCTCTGCCCTCTCCCCACTGCCTTGGGGCAGTCTACAGCTGCAGCAACTGAGTGAACTGCAGATATGATCTACAATTACATAGGCAAATGACCAATGCATGGGAAAGGCTGGATATACACACCCAGGGATGGAAGCTGAGGGCCGGCAGTGCAGGCTTAGTTTGACCACGGAGTTACTTCCTGGGAACAAGAAGGTTCTGGCCAAACAAATATTGCACACAGAACCCATTGGCATCTCAGTTACTTAGTGACTGGGTTATTCAAGACTAGTTGGTGCCAACTAAAAGAGCTTGAGACTCTGAAGACTCCTAGGGAGGCATTGAAAATTCTCTTTGCTAAGATGATTGCTAATTATTTTTTGAGCATAACAAGTTCCCTCATATGTAATAGTTTAATATTTAATAAAACAAAATGCAATCATGGCTTCTTTCAGGCTGGAGACACAGACACATTCTCTTAGTTAAACCCAGCAGTTGCAGAGATGTTTAGATTTAACAGGTTCTTCCATTCAAAGCATATGATGATCTACATCAACATTTATTTCTATTTATTAGTTTCCTTTAGTGCAGTATTGGAATGAATAAGTTTTAATATGTTTTAGATAGCTGTACAGCATGCACAGAAAGGTTTATATAAGAATTCACACTATTCTCTTCAAATCTTGAAACACTTTTAACAGTCAAGACAAACACTGCTACTTCATACCCCTGAGTATACCTTTTCTTTTGGTCCATCCTACATTTAAAAGATTTAGCATCCTTAGATGAGAAGATTTTAGGAACAGTTAAAGAGGGAGGGGATTAAGATTGAAAATTATTGTTAGTTCCCTGGTTTTGAATTACTGAGACAAATCTCAAGAAGAAAATAAACCTGGAGAGAAACTTGCTTTCACAGGACAATGACAGATTCCCTAACCTCATTGTAAAAGATGCCTGTGATTCCAATTATTACTGATTTACACTGTATTATTACCTTTAATACTTTCTTTTTCCATTAAAACTCCAGATATACTGAAGGAATGTAAACCTACGCCCTAATTTACTTTTGTTTGCTTGCCTACTGTAGTACAGCAATGAAATTGGATAAGGTGTGCCTACAAAATCAATGACAGGGTAAAAATGTGTTCAGTTCCAAGAAAAATCCCTGCCACAGACTACAATTTTTTCGAAGACACTTTAGGAAAGAAATGCATCTATTATGTTTCAGTTTTGTCTTGGGAGAAATATGACCTATATGCCTAGGGAAAATTTATTCTCATGAATACCTAATACAAAAGATAACAGTAAAATAAAAAGCTATAGCTCAACACTGTGAATGGGTGGATGCATCCTAGTGTGCAGTAGTAAGCAGAAAATAATGGCTAGCTTTCCAGCAGAAAGGCTTGGCAGTCAGCCATGTGGTGCAGACTGGGTTCTGTCCCCAAATACACTTTCATTTTGGCAAAATATTGGGAGGTTGTTTGGAGTTTGATCACTTAGTAATTATCAAAAGAAGCAAAAAATCCTTATTAGATGCTTTAAATGTTCTGCTTTGAAACACTATCATTCACTAGACTTATCAGTTGTTCCATACATCATTTAGCAAGTGTTCTTTAATTAGACACACAAAAGGATCTCCCATAAACTTAAAACAAGCATATAACTGCATGCATTCTTTTAGAAAGTCCAGGTTGTCATTTTAAGCTGTCAGCTAATATTAATATAAATAGGGCTTAATACAAAAAAAATGCAAATTGTTACATTCTGGAAAATATGTTTTCTTTAAGCCCAAAGAAATCCAGGCTCTGTAGCTTATCTGATGGAAATGAAAATCAGCAAGAAAATGAAAAAGAGCAAATATTACATATGTGTTTGAATGTATGGGGTCCTAATTAGTTGAACAGGGTGAGTCTCTCAGCCTGTCATCAGCAATAGATTATACAACCCACTTGTCCTTTCTGTAGCCCAAGTGTATCTACTCCCCCTGTTTTTGTCTTTTTCTAATCTGTCCTGTGCTTCCCCAAAGGGCTCCAGTTTCAGTACATAAGGGAAAGAAAGAAACCACTAGATAAAACCTCTTCATATTCCTATCTTTACTGGGAACATAGCCAACGATGTTGACAAAAAGCATGAGTGGGATAAGCAGGTAAGCTGTTTTCTAAGCTTCTCTACTGACAGAGTAGCTCAGTTTGTCATGTATTATGCCACATCTTCAAAACACTAATCTTTAGAGTAGTAATTTTTCCCACTAATCCCAGTAGTGAAAAATTTGTAAGATTCTGACTTTATTCAAGGACTCAATAAGGTGAGGATCTGTAAACAACCTAGGAGGGTTCTTCGGATATGAGTTCCGTATGAAAGGCAGGAGTAAATACTTAGTTACTGATAATTTTTTAAACATAACTATTCTTTGCATACAATATCTTTTCGGCCAAAATCACTGGGACTTCATCTTTAGATGGGTTCTAGGAGCAAAACAAGAGCTTTGTATCATCAGCTCAAAGAAAAGCACCATTGTACAGCATGTATTTTCCTGCAGCATTTCAATTGGTCATATGGAATTCCAGATATTTTTTTTCTATGAAAAAATACATTCTGCTTTTCCATTAACCTAGCCTTTTCTATTAGAATTAATGAAATGAACTGGAGCAATGTGATTTTTTTTCCTGTCTACATGGATACCAGTATTTGGAACTCAACATCCGCTTTGTGCAACCACTAAGAGGAAAATTTGCAAAGATTATAGGTGTCAAATGAAATACATTTAGCTAAATACAAGTTCTCTTGCAACTAATCTGAGGTATTTTCAAAACAGAAGTCAGACTGGAATGATAACAGGATTACTGAAAGGTCAGAACTGAAATTCAATACTCTTCTCTAGATTCTTAATCTGCTTCCTCAAGGAAACAAAAGAGTTACCAAGCCAGTTTCCACTGATTCCTTCTCCAGGTTTGGATCCTGGACATGTTTTAAAAATATTTGCAAAACACAAGGTGGTATCTGATGCAAATATCACAGAAGAGGCCCTGGTAAGAATGAAGAAATGCCTGCCCTTCTTTTACTTGATTCTCCTTATGAAACTGTGTGTCCTTGTCACCACAGCAAAGGTTTTCCTTAAACTTTTGAGTAGCACAGATGAAGCCTCAAGGATATACAAATTGTAATGACAGCAGCCCTTATTAAAGACTTTTTTCTAAGAGGTAAAAGTGGAGTCAGAACTTACCAAAGTTTTATTAAATGAAGTCAGAAAGCCCCTGACTGCCTGGCTCTGAGACAAATTTTAACTAAATACTGTACAGAAGAGGCTTCTGTTTCAGCATGCTTAAGAAAATCCATCTTCAGAAAGAGTACTGAAAGACAGACAACCATGTCTGAGGGATTTGGACATATCACGAGAGAGAGAACCTTGAGACCAACGGAAATTATTCCATTACTGTGACATACAAAAAGAAATGGAAGACTCAGGAATGAAAACCTACTAAAACTGCCTATCTCCCAATGATCTTAGAATTAAGAAATATATAATATATACCTAAAAAAAGACAAACCTAGAAAGATAAAGAAAATTAAGTACCATCAGGCTTTATTCTACCTATTTATCAAAAGGCAAATAAGATAAAAATACAAACTAGATGATACTGACCTAAGCAGGTGTTGATTTCTATGCCTGAAGAGAAGGTAACATACAGATAATTGCTCAAAAAAAAGCCAATAATTTCTTAACAGTCTGTAGAAGAGAGGGCTCTTCAAAAACTCAACTAGTAAATTCTGAAGTTGAGAAAACTTCCAGAGAAAATATTGTATTATTTCAATAAGTCTTTATTTTAAGATGTGTCACAAAAATAAAGAAAAACAAGTATAATACCTGAGTACTAACATACATTAATCCAAAATTTTATGCCCATTTATTAAGAATGAAGAAAAGCTAAATCAAATATCTTCTCTCCCTTTAACTAGATTTACAAGGGAAAAAGGAAAGAGTGAGGGGAGAGGAAGGGAGGGGAAGGGATGGAAGGAGAGGGAAGGGGAGGGAATTTTTCCTGGAAGTGCTCCAGAAGCACCTCCAGATTATTAACTGATAGACAGCTATATAAAGTAACAAATGACGAGTTCAGAATGATGACAAGTCATCCACATTTGTGAATAGAATCATCATTGCCACCATCACAATGCAAAGAAAAGATTCAAATAACCTACACCATCCTGAAAAAAAGCATAAGTTTGGCTAGTTTCTTCCAAGTGTGTTTAAAAGCATCTCGTTTATGTCCCTATATCAAGGGCCAATCTTGGCAATGTTTAAATAAATCTTCCTGTGAGGAAACATACAGTTGTAGAATGTATTCCAAAATTTGAGTCTATCCATTCTCAAATCCTAAAGACCTGTTTGTGAAGTGCAAAACTGGCATCCTGGGCCAGTAGTCCATTCATCAATGTTTAGCTCTGAAAACAGTCACTAAAAGATGCTGGACTGGACCATGACAGATAACACATTTTTGAGATTTTCTGTATTTTTGTGACTCTACAATACTGTTCTGTGCCACCTATTGGAAATTTTGAAGAGTCTTAATTGTTTCCACACCTGTTCAAACCACATTGATTCAAAGTTTGATAACTGTTAATAATCAGGGCAACAAAGAGTTTTTGATGAAAAAAACCCAACAAAACATAACTTGAGAAAATATCTGTAATACCTTTTTCCTATATTATATAGTACCATTTTCTCTGTACTGGAATGTATACATATATTCACTGTACTAGGTGTATATAGTTGACTGCTACAATAGGTAGACCAAACACTGAAATATATCAGAGACTTATTGTCCCTCATAATTACTCAGAAGTAAAATTTTTTTGAGGAACACAATCATGCCAGCAGAAGGGAGGACAGTAGTTATTTTCTATAAAAATGGTTTTGGCCAGAGAACAGTTGGAAAAGGCAACCTGATAATACTACATGTCTGCAAAAACACATTATCATTTTTAAAACTAAAAGTTTGTTTAAGAAAGGTAACAGATAGGGAGAATTCAGATTATTTCTAAAGCACATTCATATGATAGACCATGAAATATATACATGATGGTAAACCAGCAAGTGTCACAATGACATGGTTTCCTAGGTTATACAATGTAAAAAAAAGCACATTCCAGTAACTGAAAACTTCATGTGAAGTAACCTCCTGTCCTACAGAGGCATTCACTGTGTGGGTCATGACAACTCTAATTCAAAAAGAAGGGTCACTTGTGAACACTACACAAGTGTTCACTGTAAATCCAAAATCACTGCCCAATAAGTCCCCCAGAATAAACATCTCTTTATTGCTATACAAATACCTAATGCACTTCATGGAGATATTTCCAAGCATTCACAATGAATCCACTTGGATTGAATTAGTATAATTGTAACCAGTCTGTTCTCACTTCCCCACCCCAGTCACCAAAACCAGTTACACCCAACTGCTATAAATCCTTCAAAATCTCACCAACATTCCTCCTCCCACACCTATTATTGAATTGTGTCTTATTAATTTCCAAACCCTTGTTGCTCATCAACACAGCCAATCTCTTTTCTCTTTACCTTTCACAGTCCATACTTAATGACAAATGAAATGAAACCACCACTTTAGGATGAGGATCAAGCACCATGTAAAAGAGCTCCCTCTTGTTACCTGAACAGACAGTTCAACATACAAAACATTATAGCTTGGCAATTAAAAAAAAAAAGAGAAAATGATGCTACTAATCACTGTTACTCAGCAATTTCAACTAGACAAACCTCCTTTTCTGCAAGTCAAAGAAGACCACCACTTATGGGTATCTGCATACTGCAGGTTGGAAGAAAGAATAAAATAATTTAGCTCAGTTCTGCAGCCAAGCAACGTAAGTGTGAATAAGGTGCTGTCTCCAAAGGTTTTGAAAGATGCCTTATTGTCATAACTAAAGAGATTTCCTGCAGCTTAACTAAGAAGATCAATGAACAATGTGTTATAATAAAAAAACACAGTTTCTTTTCCAGAATATTCAAATGTCTTATTAAGACAATTTGACTCACAATTCTAACAATAGGTGATACATAAATCCTAGAGAGGCAGTAGAAGCATAGTGATAGAGAATAATGACGCTATTCTGCTAAACTAAGAAGTCCATCTACTCTATTTCATAGTCTATGACAATGGCTAGTAACAATTCATTTAGAAAGAAAACAGGAAAAGAGTTTGAAAAAATTACACTATATGAAAAGGAGAGAGAACACAGACTACAGATGTACAGAATATACTTACTCCAGTATGTCCTCAGAGCAATCAAATGCTTATGAATTTTCTCAGCTGGAGGCTGAAACAGGATCATAGCATGTAACAGCTCTTGATGAAGTATTTCTTCTTTGGAACGTGTCTAATCACTTTTTGAACCCATTTACATTTTTAACATCTCAAATATATTATGCTAATAGGTTCATAATTTAGGCATGGGTTGTGTGAAAAAGGACATCCTGTTGTTTCAAATCTGTAGTCAATTCATTTTGCATGCTGTCCTTCAGTTTTTCTGTTATGTAAAAAGTAAATCTGTCAACTATCTTCATCATGACAGTCAAAATTATAAAATTGGTACAGTTCAGGTCTTTTGCAGCATGAAAAATTCCCCTTTGTTTGGTAGTAGCATCATAAAATTCATAATAGTGTAAAGATAATAAGCAAGACCTGTGTCGGGGGTTTATGTAGTTAGATTTTAGTAACAGGGGAGGCTAGAATCTAAACCACTACAACCGGCCTCATAAAGAATTAACAATGCTATCAGAATTGGGAGTCTTTTGGGGGCAGAATTGATCTAGATGCACTAGTCAGTGCAAGAAGTTCAGACCTTGGCAACCTCCCTCCACCACTACAACAAATCCGTTACAAGAGAGCACAAGATCAATGAATAGTGAACAAGCATCCTCAAATGCCATATACTTAGTTTAGTAGATGTAAATGTCTTCATGGAATTGATAAAGAATGGGAACTGAACAATACTGTTGAGAAAATATTATTCTTTAATTATTTAATTATTTTTTTTTGCTTTTCAGTCCTGATGCTGAAAGAAGACAAGTCCTTCAAATAAAATTTATACTTGTCATTGGCTCAACACCAACAGGCACTGGTTTTATAACCCACTACAATTTTCCGCCAAACCTTCTTACACCTGAGCTTTAGGTGTTCCCCAGGAAAAAAATAAAAGGTCAGGTCCTTTCCCTTCAGACTCAAAGAAAATTACAATATACAATCTCCTCCTGTTCCATAATTGATAGTCACACATTTTGCTCAAATTGTCTAAATGATTAAACTAATTAAACATAATTAAACTCAGCATCCTGTTACTCAAGTATATTTGCCATTGATAAAGTCCAGTTAAGTGATTCCTCCAACCCTCACATGCTGCCAGTCAAACAGTTCATTGTCCCCTTCGGCTGTGCTGAGGGAACTGTTAGGTGACATTACCTGTATAGAGCATCTGAACTTCAAATTAATAGCAAATTTCCACAAGGACTTCATGATATTTCCTGTTAGCTTGTATTTGGCTGAGCTCTGTATCTGTTCCCAAGCTTTAATGGCTGATTTTTTCATTATATTTCTAGCATCTCTCCCCAAGCTGCATTAACTAATTCAGGCTAGGCCTAAAGTAATGGAGGAATTAGGGCTGCAGACTGGGCTTAAATATCACCAGTACCTGATTAACTGTTTACAACCTCATTATGGCTTGGATCTTGCCAATTTGCACTTTCTCGAAACAATATTTGGGATCACATGCCCAGGACTATTCCAGGTGGTAATTTGGATGCAACATCATGTTCAGGAGGGAGGGAAAAGCAGTTTAGCCTTGCAGATGGGACATGCCATGCAACTAGGCCTCAGAGGCAAAGATCTGTCAAATATTATTTTTATCTGACACTCTATGAGATTTTTTTTGAGTCTCTATACATCTGACTTTAATTTTCAGTATGTCTGAAATGTTATCATGCTAGTATGCATCCATTTTTCCAGAGAGCTTATGAAAATAAAAATCCCTCTCAGACTACTAAAGTCCTCTGTAGTGAAAATTATCTAGGAATTCCCATGGTTTACTTCCCAGTTCTCAGCAACTTAGTAATCTATAGGAGGGCTTTTTCTCCAAACACGTATCTTTGAAGACCATTGAAAAAGGTTCATCTCAAAGTTTTCTGGGGGTTTTTGTTGTTGCCTTTTTTAATTGTCTGAAACTTGAGTAGACACTTTGAACCAAATAATTTCCACTTACATGTTTAATAACATCTTCTACATACTTGAATAATATTTGTAACATGAATCTTCCATCAGCAAAAGCCTATGACAGCTGTGCAGAGGTAACANNNNTATGTGCAATACATAATATTGTACATAATGTGCATATATACAATATGTCCTAGAACATATTTAAACAGGTATCGCCACCTGAAGCAATAAATTAGTGAATGTATAGAAGTAAATCAATGGGAATGAAGCCATGCTTAGGCCTTCCTCTTGCTGAATGAAATGGGAATGTAATTTAACATGCATTCATAGAACATGGAAAAAAAAAGAAAAAAGTTTGCTATAGTCCAGTTGAAAGTTAACTGACAGGATTTATTTCACCATGCACAGCATGAAGAAGTAATTTTTGGACAAAGCACTTGATCTACCAATGACCGCTAGAATGAATTAAGGGAGTATCTCTGACTCACCATGAAAAGTACAGTCTTTGAATCAGTTGCACTAAATCTGATCTGACACACAAATACAGGACAACTAGTCTAAAATTCTATCTAATCATAGCTACTTTAAAGGAGAAAGTAACTGAATTACCACCATTATTAGCTAAATCATTACAGGGTAACACACTGAAAAATTTTAGTCTTTGTTAAGCATATACTATGCCTGTACTTTACTGTTCTGTGTTTACAATCTGATTTCAAAGTCTTAAGACAACAGAGCAGTTTCAGAAGTAAAATTTCTGCTGAAAATCTTCACTACTAGCCAATATGAGGTTAACAAATATTAATTGCTTCTAGCCTCAGAAATCATCCATTTACAAAATATGGCATTATCATTTATATCCAACTAGCCATCTCCACAGTAAAAGATGAATTTTCACTCATCCTCAAGGCTTCCTGTACTTCCTGTGAGACAAAAAGAGATAGCAGAATTTTTGCAGATACGTTACATATGGATAAGGCATCAAGAAGTTTACTGAATTGAGTTTTCACTACTCCCATACAGAATATCCATGAATAAATAGAGCACTTATCCTTTCCTTGTGCACATGTAGTGTAACAGACTACTACACTGCATGACCATAGATCCTCTTTTCCTCAAAGATGCAAGTCTTATTTAATGGACAGAACAAAAAATGCTGACATCTATAGTTATTTTACATTTTGTCATTTTATCCTTATTGGTCAATGTTTGATTACAGGCCTTGTCTAGCCAACATTTCTCAAGGTAATACTTGTATACTTGGATTAAAAAGCTACTGTCCCATAAAAGTTAATGACTATTCCCCTGTTATTTATTACTTTCTCAGTTTACAGGCTATGGGAATGTTCCTACTCCATTTCAATGCAGGTAAAACAGGTTAGCTGACATTGACATAAATAATTATTATTAAAAAGTGTTAACTACATGGGTATACAGTCTTCACATAGTCATCGGAATGGAGCTCCTCCACCAATTAGTGAGATTTTTTTTTTTCTTGCTTGGTTTTTACTCTAAAAACAAAGATTCATGTACAGGAGAGAAACAATCCGAAAACAAAGAGTACCAAGGCCAGATAACATTAAGGAGTACTGTCTCTCACACGAGCGAAATAGTTTTGTATTGCATACAACACTTATGAACCTATTATTGCAACAGTATCACTCCTATACTGCCCACACTTTACAGAAGACATTCATAATCTGGAAAGGTTCAAAATGCAAACTGAAGAGAAACAATAAGAAAACTGGGAAACCTGCTCCTCAGCAAGACACCAAAAGAAGGTCCATATCCTAATTACCAGAAAGATTGAGAAATTACAAAAATCAAAGTCTGATAATTTTCCAATATATCTAGAAGTACGGGGCAGAAGATGATTCTGTGAAACAAGGCTTATAAATAAGCAGCAGTATTTCTGAGTAGACAGAAAAAAACATAAACAGTCTTAATTCAAGCCTAACAAAGACACAACAAACATTAGTTTAAGTACATGTTGAGAAAAATTGCTCTAGATATAATGCGATTAACACAATTAGTTCAAGAGGGAATTCAGACCAAGCCGTGACATTACTTCCTAAGGCCAAACATCTCGTCATTAAAGGATTACCCTCTGCAAATCTCTGACCATTTAAAAAATTCTAAATATGCAGGAGAGCTCCAGGAAAATAGAAAAATCACCTTCTTCACCTGACCCACTCAAAAAAAAAAATATTAGTTAGACAATAAATTCTCACATTCTTCAGCAAATTAGAAGAAAACAATGTACCAAGCTCATTTTGGCACTTCTTTGGAGTTTGCTAATGATAGCCATTCAAATAACAAAGAATAAAATCAGTAACTGCTTCAACATCGACACACACTGAACAGAAAACAACATTACCACTCAAGATCTCAGAATTATCTACCAAGAGACCACTACTCAGTATTTCTCTACTATCAATGTATTAAATAATTCCTGATCTATCTGACCTATAGATCCTTTCCATTAGCCTTTTTTTTTTATTATTCCCAAAGGAACAGACTGAAAACACAACAAGGAGAAACTTTTTCACTACTTCCTTCTCAATATTTTCACAGTCAAAATGAACCCACCTCTAAGCTGGCTCTCTTCTGAATAACTCAGAGAAAACAATTGAAAAACCCATTGAACTGGTCACATGAGAAAGAAACCATTTCAACTCAGACAGTTATACTGACTGTTTCAGGAAATGATGCAGCAATAAAACATTTTTTAAAAGCAGTGCTACAATACAACAGTCTCCCCAGAAATCTGCTACAAAATATTTCTGTATCTGTGACAAATGTATGCCATTTTCATTATCTGGACTATGTAGAGCTCCACCACAGCACTTGGAACTGCCTTCACTTCATCTCTCTGCCTCTGAAATACTGATACACTAAACATAAACTTTCTAGACACATGAAAAATGGCAATCTGTAAATTACTCCTTACAAAAGTCTCTGAATTGGTTTTATATCTGTGTAAGTGAGGACTATACCAGATACACAGAGAAACAGCGTCAACCTAGTTCCCAGGTATTATTGCAAGTTTTCTGAGAAAATCATGTACAATAGAGGCAACTTTTATCAGTGTAGATATTATCCCAGAAAACTAGCACCTGTCAGTATGATATCAGTTCCTTTGGTTCAGATCTGCAAGACCACCTAGACCAACATCTTGTCTCTAACTGGCCATTAGTGACACTGTAGGAAGAGTAAGAACAGGGCAAGCAATTATTTCACTTGCACTGGAGAGAATGGAATTGGAGGATTCATCTTTTCTGTCTTATTTTAAGAAAAAAAAAATCCCAGAAAGGTATCAAAGTATGTAAAAAGTGGGGTTTGCTAATAAGAAGCACTAAGAGCTACTACTTTGGTGTCAATGGTGCAAAGTCACGCACTGCCCAAATAATTCCCACAGTCACTCTTGCTTTTTGGTATATATTTGTTGCCTGCTTGGATGTCACAAACATAAGCACAGCAGGAATGCATCAGAATGAAACAGCATGTCTGCAGTGTCAATAAAATATTAAGACAGCCTAATTATAAATCAAGGAGGTTATTAACATGCTGCCAAATCAGTTCCTCTTGCCTAGGTTGGGAATACGTCAGAACTGCAGCAAGCTGTGGAGTGATAGTCTCCAGATTCTGAGTATCCCTCATCTACAGTGCTACAATTCCTACCCTGCACTAGCGAACAGGTATCTCTGCTTAGTCAGCATGGAAACACACAGTCCTCAAAAACTAGCAAATCAAGCATAGGCTCCTTCTTTTTTTTTTTTTTTTATTTAAATTCTAGCAGCAAGATGACATATATTTAGCATACATACACTGACACATGTCCTGCCTTCATATATCTTTTCATATACTTTGTCCCTGCTTACGGAAATGCACGTTATTCATCCTTTCATATATTTAACAACCTTAGGCAAAGTGTGAATAATGTTCCTCTACACATCATCTTTTAAAAGCCAGAATGAATAACATCATTAAAAGAGTAAATAATGGAATAAATATGTTCTAATGCAGAACTTTGTATTTCAGTATTGCTTAACCATAAATATTTAAGTACAGATGTGCTTCCTAAATAGAGCCACATATCAATATCTCTCCAAAACTCACTATTTTGCCTCTCACAGGACTGTAGCCAACTTTAAAACCCATTATGCTGATACGTTAAAACCTGGAACAGCAGCACCAGAAAAGAAATCATTTTCTGTACAGAACGTTTATTTTTTTATATTTCAGTGATGCAGCCTAATACAATTTTTCTTTTAGTATTAGCCTGAATGGACTAGTAAACAAATTCTCTCTTTATATATAGTCTCAAAGTCTGGGTATGACGAAATCTCTTGCCACAGATCCTATTCCTCCAGTTCCTTCTCCAGTTAAGAAAAACGGACTAAAAAAAAAAAAACGCTTCTGTGTCTAAAGACCACAGAATGGATCAGTCTTAAACTATCTCAGACACCAAAACCTTCAACTCAGCACATACTATAATGCAAGAAAAAGAATACTGCACAGAGTTCTGCCCTTTCTATACTCAATTAGCTCACTGAAAGCCACTCTAGGGAAGTTACAGCAAGTTTTCAAATGATTGGAAGGCGCATACTCAGAGTAACTGATTTCAGTGCTCTGCCAGATGCACCAAATCTCACTGTCATCTTTGCCCACTTCTAGGGCACATAGAAAGGAAGGGGAAAAGGGTGAAAAGTGAATTTGCTGAGCTAAATAGAGAACAGAATCAGGACTTAATCTGAATTCTGAATCGACAAACAGTTGCTTCAGAAGAAACACCACAAGAATGAGATACACCATAAGAAAATAATGAATTTAAATGACTAATGAAAAACTAAACTTTATAAAGCAGTCAGGCAGACTGCTTACAGTAATTGCATAAAAGTATCAGTGAATTTATTGTGTAATGATAAATAAGAAAGAAAAAGAGCTTTGAATGTTCACAAATATCCTTTAACTGAAACAACCAAATACAGTAATTTAATCATTCACATCATATCAACATCGTAGCTATCAAATAGCATTTATTTAACACTAACCGGAAACCCCAGATACAGGGAAGCATATCAGGAAAAAACAGTCAAGAAAAAAGAATATATCTAAAATTACTTAAAAAGCCATTTTATGTTTCTGTTTAAACAACTCAAGTAAGAAAATACCAGAAAATGCTAAATATTTTTGTCACATCACATAATACATTCTCTTGAATGTACAGCACAGTGTTACATTATGAAGTCCATAAAGGATAATATTAATAGCAGGAAGGCAATACCTCAGGCTTAACCTAAGAAAACTAATCTTATTGTTTTTCAAAGCCTAGGAAAAATCCTATGGTATCTCCTTGAGGATTTATACAACCTGAATAAAAATTACAGCAATATTATAGTAATGTCGTATTAAGCAAGCAATTTCTAATACCTTCACTTTTTTTTTTTTTCCCCAGATCAGTTATGAAATTTCACATTCCTGGAAATGCAGTAAGTCCACTGCACTTCATACACAGTAACTTCTGAGCATTATCAGTGCTGTATCCTGTACTGAATGTACTATTTTCCATTTAATTCTTTTTTTTAAAATTGTATTTATGAATTACCTAACAACAGCATCTGTACGGTAACAAAGCACCTTGAGTTCCCATAGACATAGCTTTCCACGTTTCGGGTGAGTATTGCTGGAAGAAGATAACGTATAAAGCTGTTAATGTGTCCAGATATGGCATTAATTAAGCATATGATCATGCACTTTGATGAACACGAGGGCCACAGGAAGTAATAACTATGTAATTTTCCATGTGGAAATTCTGTATCAGTACAATTTCTTTTTTCTTCCTATAAAAAAAGGTCTTTAAAAAGATTAGCAAAGATACCTATGAAGGTCAATGTAAAAGATGCACATCTGGCTTATAATCAATATGCTTAGTCTCTTAGTGTTGTGGAAGTGAAGCGTCAAATAATATAATTAAGGTTGGAATTCATGAATATTTTCCTGAGAAATTTGTTGGGAGATGAGGATCTATCCAGCAGCAGAACCTAAAGCTTCCAAAATATTATGGCTCTTGCTACAATCATCTGCTACTTTTGCTTGAATGATATGGAAGAGGACAATGGAAGAAGTCTTGTGAGTTCTACGAGTACTACATCTAGACATCTGGAAAAGAAAAGATCTTCTGGCAGATTAACTCGGCCATTATCTGGATAGAAAAAAATTAAAACTCAAGCGTTTATTTATTACAAATAGAGTTGTTTGGAATTGCTGTGTGCAACAATACAAGGCCTGGGTGTGTTTTGAGCATGTATTTTATTGGTAGATAATAGTCAGAGTTCAAAAAGTTGCAGTGAATACCCAAATATCAGCATAAGCAGCATTCCTTGCCAGTGCTACCTTTGCAGGTCTTCTCCAATATACCAAGAAAAAGAAAAAAAAAAGTGGGTAAAGAAAAATGTATCCTATAATCCCAGGTAGATCACCATCATTACCAAACTGTCATGAGCAACTTTCAATCTAACATTTGGTGTGATAGATACAAGATTTGCCGTACACACTGATGTACAACTCATTATATTTTTGGATATAGCTACACCATAAACAGTGTGGTATTTACTGATTTCCTTCCTTTTTAATACTTTAGGTTAAAAAAAAAAGATCCATCTAAAGTAACTAATTCAGTGAATCTCAGTCACAGATAAATTTTAGTTCACTTAAGTCCAAATCAGACATTTCAGTTCATGCTCATGCTAATGAAATTCAGATAAACTACCCTGGCTGCAGGCCCATTGACTTCTGGCTGAAGAGTACACACAGCTGGATGTCTGTAAATCAGGCAGGACACAATTTCTGCATATAGGTTAATGACTGTTCTGCGTCACCAACATGTAAGAGTACAGACACTAAGCCAGAGACCTCAAAAGAGCATTTCGCCTGCCTGGCAACTTTCTAATAAAAACAAAGCTTACTTTTTTTGTCTGTATCACATTACATGATGTGAACATTCATAAAGTAGACTACATTAAAACAAGAGGACAGAGGGAAAATTATCCCCCTACTGATGTAAAGTTACTCAGGCTACTTAGTCACTTTAATTCACCACAGATCCATGCTGATACCAAAAGATTCAGTTTCATCCTCTCCTCCTCATTTCTCAATGCCACTATAACTCAAGTAGTAGAATTTGTACATGCATAACAAAAACTGAGTAAATCATCTAGCAAATTTCTTTCTTAAAAATGTTGCATTCTGACAAATTAGGATGTTTTCTTATCAGAGAGATTTTATCTTTCTAGAAGGAAAACACTTAGAAGGCTCATCAGTATCTGTTTCATTCTATAAACAAAATGCATTCAAATTATTCTTTCTGACTTGGCAAGTGTAGTTTTAAATCTGGTTCTGCTTATTTTCATCTAAAATCCAACACTAAGGAAGCCACATCTGCATAACTGCCTGTAGTGTAATAAATATGACCACCTTAAAGATCACTGTCAGCAAAAGGGAAGTAGCAGGAAGGCAGAAAGACTCGTTTGATGATAACAGATACCAAGCTGAATGATAATGACAGCATAACTACTGCTTGACACTTTTAATACAAGTTTGGGGAGAATTAGCCATAATACATAAGTTTTGAAGCCTAAGAAAACAGACAAATCACACTGTTGCAGCTATTCATGTTCGCTAAGACAATGGTCAGCAGTTACTTTGCTTTTGCAGTTGGTTCAAAAAGTTTCATCAGGATTTCCACAAAAATGTATCTTTAGTTCACACCTTCCTCTCCTCCCCCCAAAAAATTGGAAACTTTGAGCAACTAAGGAACTAATAAATGCCACCTAGCAATATAAGAATCTTGAAGCTGAAAATTATCCAAACCATTCATTTGGTTTTAGCATCAAGATCCTTGACCCAGACCATAAACTGTGTTTCAAACACACAATGATTTCTTATGGCGATTTCAAATGCCTTAGAGAAAATCATCATTTTTAAATGAACATAGTTTTTAAAAATATATAGTATTAATTGCTGGTAACACTAAAATATTTGTTTTAATTTTCTGTTTACAAAAAACATTGTCACAACTTATTCCCTTGATTTATAACACTGATTTTCTGATTGCTTTTGTGGATAATAAGCATCCTGCAGTGCTGCAGTTTGTAAACTACAAAGATATAGTAAACAGACAGTCTATTGCTATACACTTCTTCCACTAGGTAATCTCTTTAAATCAACAACAATTTACTGCTGCCTTAGTATCAGATATAGTCATCACCACCAAAAATCTGGCTCAATATGATTCTGTTCCTTGCCCACAATCATCTTAGCCCCTCTATTTAAATGAGAATTATCACCAGAACTTAAACCTCAAGTACCTTAGAAGTCAGTCACAAAGAAATTCACATGCAAAGAAAAATCAGTGTTTCTTCCCTCACCTTTGTAACTTCCTCTTTTGCATTTTACCTGGTGCATTCCAAATCACTGTTAGAATTCCATGAATTTTATATCTGTACACAATCTCACAAACTTTAAGGTCATTACAAAATTTACAGACATTGTCAACCCAAGCTGACTCATAAAAATGTCTTCTGGGTCTATTTAGTGAGGTATTTTACCCAAAGCAATGCAACAGAAACACCTCGAGAATTCAACACACTGGTTTATAACCTCTGTGTCAACATTCATATCTAAAATTGACTTAATACATGTTGGAAGTAGCAACTTTTGTGATGTTATATCCAGTAATTTACTGAGGCTTACATCCTGCACATCCTGTATAATTTTAATTCAAAACTTACCAATTTTAAATCCAAGAAGCCCAAATTATGTTCTCAAAACAGACATTGAAGGTTGATGGAACAGTATTTGCAACTTAAAATGGGTAAACTAAACTTCCAAAATGAATACCAAAGTAATTCATAATAGAAATACCAAAAGGCTGAAAATATTAGAAAAAATGGGGGTTTTTACCTTTAAAAAAATTGTGAAATCTAAACATAAAAATTATAACAGTCAAGTTTTACCAAAACTAGGTTTCCTTTCTAAATCTAAAAACAACTGAGTTGTTCAAAGCCAACTATTAATCGCAAACAAAAAGGACTTACCTTCTTGTCTGTTATTTTTCCTTTTTAGCCATTTTTCCACCGTTTCCGCACTTACACTTTCTGACACAAACTCATCCAGTACCTGGGGGTGAAGAGAAAGATACGCCTTCACTTTTTCATCTGTTAAACCTGAAAGAGAGAATATTAATTGATTACATTATCAATATGAACTCCCTCATAAGAAAAACATACCTGGAGACAACCAACAATCAATATTCTTTTTTTTAACACACTGGTTGAATACATGACTATTTAAATTGTCTTCTCCTAGTCAGAGAAATACCCAGTTAAAAAAACCAGAGCTGTCATATAGAAAATAGTAGAAGAAAAGCATATCCATACAAGATAATGTGTACAAAAAGTTCCCTAGAGGGATACAGGTAGATGGTGCCCGTGAGAAATAGCCAATAGTCACAACGATTGTGACTATAAAAGTACTTATTTCCAAGATATGCAAGATTATATACTGAGAAAGAACCTCGTTAGAAGGAGAAAGAAGAAAGTGAACTGGTATGTCTCCTAGAGCATCAAATTCAGTATTTTCACTGCAAGTGGCAGCAAAATCAACACAAACTGTTATGCAACACCAAAATCATACACAATTTTCAAGTACTGGAATTACATGAGTTAATTTTAGATGTATAAACTACTTTCACAGGTATGCTTCCATTACCTTAGCAATTTAGTTATCAAAATAAAAATAATTGCAGATAAAAGGCCTTTACAATATCTGCAACAAAAAGATAACTCCAGTAAACATTCTGGAAAAAGAGGCAAAATTCAGAATCTCAGATGCCTGACATAAGTAAATTTTAAAATTCATATAATTATAGTCTGATCATATACTTCACAATTCCTCCAGACAAAATGACCAGCCGCAAGGAGGTGAACCCAGTAGTGCTGAGGCTTTCCAAAGATGGAGGCAGAAAAGAAGAGCACCTGTCCCAAGGGGCTTGGCCCCCATGGAGAGAATAGGCACCCCAAGTGCAAAAGCCTTAGTGGGATCTGAGGGAAAGAGGAGTAACAACCACTGACTTTAAATACACTGTCTTCTCTTGTGTTGGGTGTCTCTAAATGTAATAGCAAATTCTCCACAGAAAGCAGCCAAGGTTCAGCAGAAAAGGTTGTTCAGGTTGCTCAGGTCAAACAACACTGACCTCTTTTGGAAAGCATTCATGCTATACAATAAGTTTGATTTTCCTCTTTTATGCTTTGTGCAGTATCAGAATATGATGAAAACAGCAGTAGTGCAATTTCAATGCTAGTCAATGATGGTAATCTTTAAGATATGGTACAAATGTTTACAAATAAAGTCTTCAGGAAGCAATACCAGAAAACAAACCCTCTCCCTACACCACTCTTCTACATCACTCTCCCTACACCAACTGCACCACATCATTCCCACCACATCAGCCCCCACCAGCTCACATCTGGTTTAAATTACCCCTTCTCTTAATCCACACAGGTGGCAGTTCCTATTAGATATCATAGCCTCAAATAACAACATTGACATTTGCACGCAAGAGTCATGAGATCTGGATCACTTGAATAAGCTAATTGAGCATCCTGATTTTCATTAGTAGAGAAGAAAAGGTTCTTCCTAAATCAATAAGAGCTGTAGATGATCAGCAGGTGAGGCGAAAACAAGTAAAAACCCCATCATGATGGTTTGACCTTATGTAATAGCCTGTAAATTTACATCATAATGCACCTATAAAGAAGTACATTCTGAAAAATCAGACTCATTAATATAATTTTGTAATTTGCTCAACTAAGAAAAATTTAATACCTTGAAACAGTAAGTCTTTCTAATTTCATAGTAATAAAATTTGAAAGGGAAATGTGTTTGAGGAATTGTTCATAAAGACTACAATGTTTTAAAGATTTAGCCGATTTAACCATCATAAAGTCATCAAAATTTATCTGCCTTTAAAGTTCTGAATGAAAAATAATCAATACAGGGTTGTCACAAAATGCCTGCTACTTCCAGATTGTCTTTAGACTGCAAACACTATTTGCTTCTAGTAAGAAGCTAGGAATTGAAAAGCTTGTAAAACTAGCAACTGGAATTCTACAAAAGAAGATCTGTGTTTTCAGTGAAAATAAACTTAACTTTCTTTCTCGATTCAAACCTTTATAAGTTGTTGGGTTTGTAATATACACATCGGAATTCAATAAAATGTCAATTTGGGATAAGACTTCAGGCTACATGTCTCAAGTTTAATTTCCAGATATCATGCAACTTCAGCAACCTAAAGGTACAAACTCTGCCTTAGCCTTATATGGAAAAGTGATTCACGGAGCTGATATAAGAAATCCTACAACAGTCTTTAAATTACCCATCTTTATTTCACCAAAGGCATCTGTGCAGATGTGCCAGATTTGTAGATGGGAGCAAGCAGAACAGGATTTACAACTATATTTGCAGAGTTAAAAAGAAGTAACTTAAACCTATTTTCTACATAGATTAAAGCCGACTTATCAGTCAGGTCCCAACTGTTAGCCTGCTGCATTGAAAAACACACGCTACAACCACACACACAAACTCCACAACCAAAACTAGCAGGAACACATTGTAATTCCACAAAAAATTAATAGAAAGCAGCCTTTTAGAAGAAATTTAAATGTTTTGTGTTTTATGTACAGTAAGTATTGTAAAGATGCTTGAATATTAAAGTGTTTTACAGCAGTGCAGAAATAATTATTTTATGGTGGATATAAAGACTACGTTATAAGATGTACATTAAAATAAGATTATTATGTAACATCATGTATAGGTTCAATGACGCACTTGCTCTCTTGAGCATTCACATGCTCCTGAAAAATGATGATACATGTATTTTTCCTAAATATTATCAACCTCTCTACTGAAATGCTGCAATCCTTTAATTCTTAACAACGAAAAAAGAAATCTCTTCGAGAATTCAGAGGCAATGATTAATAACGTTTAAATAAAGAGGACCATAACACACTCAAACTCAGGAACCAAAAGTTTATCATGCCATTCAGGTGTCATTTACAGAATTACAAACAAAAACAACACAAGCCAGTGCTGATTATTAATTTTCTTTTACTAATGTATTGGTCTTAAGAATTTGGGGCAGCAAACTTTTCTACATGCATCCACATCAGAAATATTTATCCACTACTCCTTCTTCCGTCACTACTACTTCCCATCATCTCCAGTAATGCCAGGACTTCTCTCACTCTTGTTCATCAGTTCTTGTATAGAGCATCAAGTGTATACGTCAACAGCATCCAACCAAGGAAAAGACACATTCATAACTACTTTGGTCTATGCGATAAAATCACATTTCAGGGCTGATATCTTTCTGACACAGCTTGCTATTTCTCGCGTTTTATGCACGTGTTAACTATTTGTTCTGAATTTATCATTAAATAATGAAAATGAAGATAAAAATATCATGCAAAAGGATACACACGTATCAGATAAGCTCTTCTCATTTCCCTCTGAACAAAGAGTGGGCAAAGAAACAGCTCCAGCTGCCTGACACTTGTGCCAGCTCAGCAGTTCCTCATTTTATGACCAGCACACCCATTTAGATTGTGTAAATTTCAATTTGAAATGTTCTCTTTGGCTATACCATCTGCTTTTAAAAGTTTGATCATGTGCATTGAAAACTTTAATCAAGGTGGGTTTGGTTTCATTTTTTCCATTTCTGGGCTACTCCTGATTGACCAGTAAGTGGAAATACAACTTTTCAATAAATGCTGGGTTTTATGCAAGTGGTTCACCTTTTTGTGGTTTTTTGTGTATCTTATTTATTACAGGGTAGGATGATATAAAACTGGCAAAGCTCAGTACAAAGTTGAGTAGAAGATGGCCTGTCCTCCCAACACCACTCAAGAGACAATTCCTTCATCAGAAAAATGCCTTTTTACTACCAGAGGAAACAACCTTTCTGGCAGAACAATCATCTTGTGATGTTAGGAGTGAGAAGGGTAAAATAAACTACAGAAAAACAACTGTGTTTACTTGTGGTATTTCTATAAACTGATGTATTGATGCACTCCACCAAAAAACCATAGCCCTTTTTTTCCACTTTGCATATGCCTGAGGCTCAAGCAGTTCACCTTAGTTGGCATAGCTCATGCTAGTCTATCAAAGTTTTGGTTTTGTGGTTTGTGGTTTGGGGTTTTTTTTTTGTAGTGGTAGTGTTTGAGGGGTTTTTTTTGTTTTTGTTTTGTTTTGTTTTTAATAACTCTTTGGCTTTCAATGGAGCATGTGTAGGAGTGTTCTGGTGTTCATTTTAGGTTTTTTTTCCTAACCAAACGATGAGAAATTGTTTCTTTTTCACTGAAATTAATAGCAGAAATACATAGAGTTGAAGACTGAATTATAGGTGGATTTCTTTCCTTTTTTATTTAATTAAACTAACAATAGGCAATAAAAATATTGCTACTAAATATCACAGTTCAGTCATTTCACCTTAAACTAGAAAGCCAAAACATTTATGATAGTCCGGTTCAACAAATAACTATTTTTTCCAGCGGTCCTATGACTAATACTTTAAAAACACACTTCATTTTGCTAATGGTAAAGAATGCAGAAACTTTTACCTGAAATAATTTAGCAAGTTTAGTAGAGCTATTTAAAGAGGAATACTTATTCACATAGATTATGAACTACCACAGGCAACTGTATATACTCTTTATTTATTTCAACAGTATACCAGGGCTAGATCATTGGGACTTCAAAAGCATAACTAAAACTTTGACTGTTTTTTTAGTACTTCTACTAGAAGCCAAACAAAACCAAAAAACCCATCACCATCACCTTCCAAAACACCTCTATTTGTGGGTCTCATACAAGCACAGTGTGAGTATTGCAGGCTGCCTGATTTAGCGATTGTGTGGCCTGCTCAAGCCTAGTTTCCCCTTTTGATCTACCAGTAAAGCTTTCATTTCAACAACTCCAATATTTCGTTAGTGACAACATCAAGTAGAACCCTAAAGGAGATCAACTGCTTTCACAGAGCAATCTCCCACTGTCCAGTGTAAGTCGACCAACAGCTTCATTAGTCAAAAAGAAAATCTGTAGTACTAAAAAAAGTACTAAATAAGAGAAAATTACCGATCATTCATTGCAGTTGAGAGTACTATGCAGGTAGATCATTTAACAGGTACTGATACAAACATTTTTCAAGAAGCCTCAAGTGCATGAAGAGAATTTCCAAACAAAACGTATGTTTGAATGACCAATAAAGAATAAAGCGTAACAAGAGACAAAGTTTACAGAATAGGAAGATTCATATAATAAATGTGATCAGTATTCACTCTGTTAATTAACCCAATCCTCATAAGGTACATGTTAAGTTTTAGGAGAGACAGAAATTGTAAACACAGATGCAGTCTTACATGTTGCTGTCCTCTTAAGATGCCAGAAAATTGTTCTTTGGAAAATAACCGAATATTAACACTTTAAACCAAAAGCTTTAAACACTATTACTTCTATCTTTAGGGAGATAATGATTTTTTGAGCAGATGTGACAAATTCAGCATCTTAAAAATCACTTTGCGGGTTTAAATTGTAAAGGTCCTACAAAGAAGCACTGTAGGCTTATCTGTACCAGTAAACTGAATATGTCTAGGGCAGTTCACTGACCTGAAACCAAGGAGCTTATAACTCCTTCATCCTTATATTAAGCTTTCTTGATCTCCAACAATGAAGCTGAGCGAAAACTGAAAGGTTGATGGCCTGCTTGGAATCATCGCTGGCCTGACCCTACTCCAGAGCAACATTTGAGACCTGCCTAGGACATCATTAGCTGGCTTGGGCAAGGCACTGCCAAGAGCCATTCCAGATAAAAAACCAATTCCAATACCTAAGCATGCTCCTGTGCAATTTACTAACTCAGATATAGCATAGCTGGGTTGAAAAATAAACCAAGAAACAAAACTTCCTTCAAACATAAATTCTCAGTAATTATTCCTTGCCTTTGAGCCAGTCTCCAACAGAATTCCTTTTAAAAAAGTAAGTAATAAAGCTAAAAATCACTTGACAGTTATATTTTTGCTTCCACCTTTTTATGCTGCCTAAAACGTTTCAAACATTTCTTAGATATTAGATAACCTATCTAGTACTGAATCAATTAATGGCTCCACTCTCTGACTCTTAATCCATGTCACACTGCACTCTCCTCTGAGAATAGCTTCACTGAGCTCAGTATAAAGCAGAACTGACTGTGAATGAGCTGAAAGAATTGAAGCCTAGAGCTATGTTTAAAAATCTGCTCCATTTAGCAGCATGAGTCACACACATCATTAGCAATTCTTGCAATTTTTTCATTAGCATTTCGGTCTTTTTTCTAAAACCACTAACTTAATCAAACCTCATGATTGGGCAAGAATTACTTTTCACCTAAAGTTTCTGATTCCCAGGCTGGGGGGCACAGAGGGAGTCCAGGACAAATGGATAAAAATTGATGAGCCAGCCTAATACTTGTGAGAGTCAGCGTTCTGTCCTAGAACAGCAACACTCTGCAAGACTGCAGTCATTGCTTTCCTCAAAACCCTTGCAACAGTCTTTGGTACATATAACATACCTTTCACCCAGTTAGACAGGTTTCAATGCTTTGAAAACACATTATGAGTGTATACATTGGTCACTATAAGAAATCAGGTGGATTTCATGTATCAAGAAAGCTTTTACTAATAAACATGAAAGGAAATAACTATAAATGTTGCAATTTTTGCCTCTGCTAACATTAAAAAAAAAAAGAAAATTTAAAAAGTAATTCAAACAAAAAATACCATACACAAATTGGCTTGTTTGGTTAAACAAGTAATTCTTCTATGAAATTAGAGGGGCACAGAGTCACAGTAAATATCGGCAAAGCCATAATTTTTCTAAGTAACAATATACTGTGCCACACAGCAAATCTGCAAGCCAACAAAAAAAAAAAAAAAATCAAATCATGGTGATAAAGATAAAACATCATCTGAAACACAAAACAACCTTGCCCCAAATATAAGAAAAAAAGTCTAATTTGAAAACACTTTTTCTCACATGAAATATCAAAATTATGAAAAATAATTCCTCAAAATCAGCACTTGAAAATAAGTATCATACTCATATAAAAACCAAATACTTAAAAATATCTGAAAGTAATCCTGAAGCACTAATTTGAACACAATTTCGCATATGTCCTTTATTTAAAGCAGTGTTGCCCCATCTTTTTCTTACACAAAGATCACCTCTCTGTATTTTTCTACAGACCTTTATAAGCAATATTTGTAGTTATTCTCAAAAGCATTCAAGGCATGTGTGTACATTGCTTCATTTGGATTAAGCATTAATCCCATTAAATCAATCCCTTCTTTGTTCAAAGCATCAGGATTCAAAACCACAGGCACAGTCAGTTTTGAAATATCCTTTTCAAGTCAGACTTTTTATCTTAATCCATTTAAGTATACAGGAATGTAATGTGACCAAGAGCCCAAACTCTCTTGAAACCTGACATTACTGGTCTGGCAAAAAGTATAATCACTAACATGAAGCAATCAGAGTGGTCGGATCTCCCTTGATTTCTCTTTTCTTGAAAAATCAATTCACAATCTTATCTGTGAGCAGCTTCATTCACCTTTTTTGCCCCTCCTCCTCCAACTCCTGCCTGCATTGCTAGAAAAAAAACAATACACAGCTCCAGCATATCAGCAGAGAAAAACAATAACACAGTACCAGAAGACACCACACTGCCTATTTGTGTATTTAAAAAGGGCATATATCTGTTTCCCATATAATAAATTTTACCATTAAACATTTCAAATCTTCATCAAAGGATGAATGTTTAATTATGCCAGCCTACACTCACTGCATAAGTCCCCAGGCTCTGTATACACGTAGATGACAGCAGTAGCAATGCAACATCTCAGCCACAATGCCAGCAGCTAAAGTTTTAGAGAGACAAAATAAATACCAGCTCAGCTAAACAGAACAGGAATGTGCTCATACAGAAAGAATACCAACAACTACTGCATCCTGTTTCCCATAATTCAAATCCCATATTCCTGATGAAAAAGCCACGGATGTGCTTTTGCACCTGAACATGCCAGATTCTGAGCAAGGCTTGAACACAAGCACCTTTAGTTTCCACCAACTTCCATGCTGTTTTCTCTAACATTATCAGCATCTTGCAAGCTTGATCCCTAGACATCTGCAGATACTCAACTGGTCATGTCTCCCAAAATCTAGCACTCAAATACTGCATAGTACTACCAGCTCTGAGCACTCCCTCAGTATTAAGTTAAAAAGAAAAACGTCATATAAGACTGTTGATGAAATCAGCTTTCATTAGCTAGAGCTAAAAGACCTATAATCTTTTCACAGGAATTATACGTACGCCTAATGGGGTGAATGCATTCTCAATTTTACTAATCATTTTCACAGGGTTTCAAAACACACTTCAAACTGTCTGAATAGCATAATCCTGCACGTATACTGTTATGCTGTAATATTATCCATTAGTTGATCTATGGGGCTTTTTAAAACTCTGACTTACTTTCCTGGTTTGAGAGTAGCTTCTTTCCAGGTCTCATTAGCACATTGCAGTAACTCTGAGGGGTCTGTAACAAGCTTTATTCTCCTTCCAGGTGCACGATGGGACCAAATTTGGAAATTTAATTAACACTCTGCAAACAGCTAACAAATGGACTACAGACATGCTTTAGGACTTGCAAATTTTAATCAAATAATTTGAAATACTTCCTTGAGGAGAAAGCTGTATATCATCAGGGTTACTGATAAAAATAATTATCAACCAACTTATAAATAACGCATTACACTGAAGTAAGCTAAAATTTATTTGCAGATGTATAAGGAACATCTCAGTATAATTATTCGCTTTTTTTTCTTCTCTGTGCAACACACAGAGCCAGGTTACCTTGTCTTCTGCCCAAAATATATCTGAACAATAATACATATCTTGAGAGTGAAAAGCACTAAAATACAGTTCATTCATAACTCATTATGAAAAATGTCAAGTCACTCAGAACTTGCACATAATCTCTGAAAAGAGCATATACACCTGCAAATTAAACTACTTAAAATCTAATGATTAAGCAAGGTAAGAATGCCTTAACTCTTCCCTTGAGAACAGGTGTTGAGACCAAGCTCTTGATTTATGTCTTCTCTGGTAATACCTTCTGGCTGATGCAATGTCTTCCTCCCACCTGACACCTGATCCTGGAGTAGCTTCCTTTTTTAGTAAACTCTTCTGGCTTAAGAGTAGTCCCATTGTCTTTATTACCAGTGTCTTACAGCTCATTTATTACTTAAAATGAACTCCTGTGAATAAAGTTCTGTAAACACTTTGTAATATACTTACCAACATAAATTTACAGTGCTGTTCACTAAACTGCTACTTAACTTATTCCATAAACAAGATCCATTATGATGAAACCTCCTTTGAGATATACTACATGCCTGTGCCAAGTCTCACTCTGTCATTTCACTAAATAGGAAACAGAGAGTGTTCTTCCTTCTGAAAGGAGCATCCCACTTCATCTTAGCACTTAGATTAGTAGGCATTTTAAGAAAGTATCCCAGAGCATATGCTCTTCTTAAATAACAACTACACATAGTCAAATAATGTGCTACTTTGCAACAAGTCTGGACACCTGAATGTTCTTAACTTTGGAGGTACTAGGACCATATCTGCAGCACCACAGACCAGGATTTGTCATTCTTCTTTTAATCCCCTCCAAACTTACAGTCTTAGGATGTTTAAGGAGAAATGCAGTAAACATTCCTTTACAAAATGAGAAAGTACAAAACCCGGAGAAGTCAGTCACTAAAAAGTCCTAATAGGAAGAAATCTAACCACATCCAGAAAGGATTGATCCAATTCACGGTAAGCATGCTCTTCAAAAAATAAACAATGCTAATCAAACATTTTTCTAGACATGGTGGCTAAAATAAAACATGTAGAAGAATAAATGTCAGTTCAAATGAACAATTTCACATGTTCTCTAACTCTAGTATCATAGAATATGCTGAGTTGGAAGGGACCTACCAGGATCATCAAGTCCAACTTCCGGCCCACCCCAAGAGTCACACCATGTGCCTGAGAGCATTGTCCAAATGCTTCTTGAACTCAGACAGGCTTGGTGCTGTGACTACTTCCCTGGAGAGTCTCTCCCAGTGCCCAAAAACCCTCTGAGTGAAGAACCTTTTCCTCATATCCAATTTAAACCTTCCCTGACACAACTTCAGGCCATTCTCTCAGGTCACCAGAGAGAAGAGACCTGTGCCTGCCCCTCCACTTCCCCTCATGAGGGTGTTGAAGACTGCAATAAGGTCTCCTTTCAGTCTCCTCTTCTCCAAACTGAACAGACTAACTGACCTCAGCTGCTTCTCATATGGCTTCCCCTGAAGACCCTTCACCATCCTCATTGCCCTTCTTTGGGCACTCTCTAGGAGCTTAACATCTTTCTTATATTGTGGTGCCCAAAACTGCACACAGTACTCAAGGTGGGGCCGCACCAGTGCAAAGTAAACTGGGACAACCACCGCCTTTGAACAGCTGGTGGTGCTGTGCCTGACACACCCTCGGACAGGGTTGGCCCTCCTGGCTGCCAGGGCACTGATGACTCATATTCAACTTGCCATCAACCAGGATACTCAGGTCCCTTTCCACAATGCTGCTCTCCAGCCTCTCATTCCCTAGTCTATACACACAACCAGGGCTGCCCTATCCCAGATGCAGAATCTGGCACTTGTTCTTGTTAAACTTCATACAGTTGCTCATCTCTAATTTGCTGAAGTCTCTCTGCAGGGCCTCTCTGCCCTCAAGGGGTCAACAGCTCATTCCAATTTAGTTTCATCAGCAAACTTACTTAGTATTCCTTCTAGTTCTGTGTCGAGGTCGTTAATGAAGACGTTGAAGAGAAGTGGGCTGAGGCTGAGGACGGAGCCCTGCAGAACCCTACCAGTGACAGGACACCAGTTTTATGTTATCCCATCCACTATAACTCTTTTGCTTGACCTGTGAGCCAGTTGCTCACCCATGATTTATCCAGCTGTGTGCTGGACATTTTGTCCAGAAGGATCCAGAGACAGTACCAAAAGCTTTACTGAAATCCGAAAAGATTACTATGCACAAGCCTGACAAGCTGTTGAATGGAAGACTTCAGAAAGTATGGAAGGAATAGGCTGCAAGGTGCTATTCTTATTTGATCTAAAGTTTAGCCGTGATATTTACAAGTTCACTTGATTTAAGACACATAAAAAGTGCTGTCAAGATCCTGACCTAGTGATTAACAAAAAGGGTGTTGTCTGCTATATGTATATTATGCCTAACAAATTGAAGGTTGAACTGGTGCACACTTTTTTTTTGAAAAATACATCCAATTTTAAATAAAGCACTGAGCTGTAGAAGAGTTTGTCACATTTTCCACTTAATCTCTTTGGGTTACTAATGGATACAAAATGGGCATACCTATTAAATAAATAAAAATTAAAAATCCCATTCTAATTTCAGTATCAATTTTTCTTATTTTAGCTTCCAGCAATTCAGTTTTTTCTTTCATATTTTAACAATTACTTTAAAAGAGTTTTCAGCATTAGAGATCATCTCTTTGTAAAGGTACCACTGGTCTGAATGAATAACATCTATCGTCTTTACAAAGTGGACCAGGCTCATTTTTCTATTATTATATTTTCTATTATTATAACATTGTATTCTTACAGCATTTCACAAGTCCAGAGATTTAACTCTAACTATGCGACTATTCAACTATTCCTACAGTAGTTCCAGAAGACTCTCTAATCTAATTCAAGCACCTTGACAAAAATTTTAATACTTACAACTAGAAAAGAAGTATTAAAAAATAAAAGCTTCTAAAAGCCTTCAAAAAAAATCAGTTTTTTTGATAGACACTCTGGCTTTATCACTTGAATGTTAGAGAGTACAACACAGCCTTCCCTCAATCCCCCAAAAGTGCTACAGCAGATGTTTTAGCAATGAAATTGAAATACAAAAAGTTGGTACCCCATAAATGATCTTGGAAACTGCTCTTAGCCCTAGCCTTTGCTTTGCTATAAAATATAGATACAAAATGCCTCTTTATACAAAACTGAACTTTGAATGACATTTAAAATAAAAACCCATATTTAATTCTTTTATGGGGAATAGAAAGCCTACCTTCAGACTAATTAAGCACTGAAAGTAAATCACTGACTCCATCAAACTGTCACAAGAAAGATAGAAACTTCAATTTGTTGAAAATACTACAAAGGAAGAAAATGATTTTTCTTTTTTCTGTCAGCTCTTTTTCTTGACTGTATAAATGAACAGAAGGAAAGAGGATTTTTTCCAAGATGCTATCTCTGCTCAATTTTATGGTGATGGATGCAATATCTCTATGTCAGTAAAATACAGCCTAGGAAAGCAGTATAATTTGGGATATTTAAATGAATATGCCACTGAAGTAAAGGAGTATTGAAGTGATAATTAAATACTGTGTTACATACACTTGTACGTTACAGACAAGAACACATTGTGCAACCCTTATTTGCACTGGTGAACACTTATAGGAGTAGTCCTATTGACGTCAGTGAGACTACTTATGTGGGTAAGAGCTCACTAACATGTGAAGAGTTGTGCAACAAAGCCCCAAACATCTTTCATTCCACACATTGTTTCAAGCTTTGTTCCTCAACCACAGTTTTTTCCCTAATAGTGTTAATAATATTATTTCATTAATGTTATCACTCAGAAAAATATGTGAGAATATACAACTGGTTCCCTGGTATTTGACATAGCCCAGCACTTCAGCTAAACTCTGAATCAGAGGCACACAAGAATTGCAGATTCACTGGGGATGGCACGCATCTCTAGAGATCGTCATCAAACTCATGCCCTGCTCAAGCAGGGTCACCTACAGTGGGTTGCTCAGAGTCCTGGCCCATCAGCTTTGAGAATCTCCAAGGATGGGGAGAGACTCCATACCCTCTCTGGGCAGTCTGTGAGAGCGTTTAGGTGTTTTTCTATGTTCAGGTGGAAATCCCCATGTTACAGTTTGTGCCCATTGCCTTTTGTCCTGTTTCTGGGCACTGCCAGGAAGATCCTGGCTCCATCTGTTTTACTTTCCCCTCCATGAGGTACTTATACACATTGATAAGATCCTCTCAAAGTCTTCTTTTCTCCAGGTTGAACAGTCGTCTTTATGGCCCTTCACTGGACACATTCCACTATGTCCATATGTCTCTTGTACTGGGGAAGCACAAAACTGGGCCCAGCACTCAAGATGTGTTTCACTAGGGCTGGTGAGATGGGCAGGATCACCCATTGACCTGCTGGCAATGCTCTTCCTAATGCAGCCCAGGATGCTGCTGGCCTTTGCTGTGAGGGTACATTGCTTGTGCACATTCAATAGAATGACAGGACCCAATGCCATAAGAATTTCTACTTCCTAGCAGGTGAAATAAATGAAAACACCTTTTACTGACTTGGATGTTGTTACCATAGAATAAAACCAACATATGGCATTGGCTGTTTTTCCAAAAGCTTTCACTGCTGTGGTAATCCTCTACACATGCAATCTCATCTGGCAAAACATCTTACATCGATACTATTTTAGATGGGAATTCAAATAATATATTTGTTACTATTTTAAGATTTTCTTGTTGGCAACCACAGCAAAACAAAGATGCAGTGTTTCAGTCATGCCCTTAGTTTTTATTATAAAGCTTAAGCGAATGCCAAGGATCCAAGGCTAGTTTCAAAAAATTAAAAATGAGCAGCTGCATCTTTTCCCTGTCCTCCTCCCCTTCATCATCTCCCCACCCTCTTTTGTTTGTTTTGGAGACAGTGTAGCTCATAAACACATGTTCACCTCCAAAAAGCATCATTAGAAGAAAAAGGAAGGGGGGAGGAGGGGAGAAGAATTGGAAAGAACAGAAGTGAAAAGGGAAATAGGAGATGAAAACCGAAAGCATGTGTTTGTATAGGACTCAGGAAACACATTATAAAAAATCCCGCATTCACACAATGTGTGTTCTGCATTGTGTCTTTGCTATAATGATTTATACAAACTTTTCACAGGCAAGGATGATAAAGTACTCAATAAGGAAAAAACCCAAAACTGGTAGAATTGCTTATAATAATCACTTTGTAATAACCTGGTTTCATTGAAAGCCTACTTGAACTTCACCATTGACTACACTCAGAAAACGCTCCAGAACTACAAAGATGTCCATATAAGACAAACACTCTAAAAAAAGGAAATTGAGGCGTATTTCCACAGGGCTGGTCATAAATTTTCACTTTAGTGTATTTCAGTCCTGGGGACTGAGATTCTGATTTCTGTCCACTTAGTGGCCAACCAAATAGTACTCATGGGATCATAAAAGGTCCCTTACAATATCTTAGAATGACAAAACAAAATTCTAAAACAATACTTTGACAACATTAATAGCACAAAAACAGGCTGATCCACTTCCAAAACTAGCCAGTTAAAAGATGCATCATAATATACCAAATACGAGAAGTAAAAGAAAGGACTTCAAAAATTTCAAATCAGACAAAATAAAGAGATTTAACAAATCCCTTTTGTTTAACAAAGCTTTCAATATTTTTAAAGTCCTTCATATTCATATTCACTCTGGGAAAGCCTCCAAGACTGCAAACTCTGTAGGCTGGAGAATATAAATTTTAATACTATTCAATTTAACTGACAGTGGCATGAAAGATCTGGAGAAAACCCAGTACATACAAGATAACTGAAAAACAACTCCACATTATACTCCAAGAAAAATGGCAGCAGGAGGTCTCTCAGAGATATGGTATCAATGACAAAAAGCAGTCATAAATAACAGCACGTTACTGTTTCACCTTTAGTACCACTGTCACATTATTTTAGAGTAATAGCTTAGTAATTTTGTGAACTGCAGTGTTGGAGCTGTTCACATTACTACATGAGCTAATGAACATACCTGACAGCCAAACTCATCCAAGTCCTTGGCATGTCTTTCCAGCACACAAGCGATCCTGCAAAGCTTATGTTTAAATGACTGTGACACATACTCTAACTTCATTGCAAGATATCCAAGCATTCTGAGGTCAATAGACACTAAATATTTTCATTAGCATGACAGCAGCTGGGGAAATTTTAATCCATATGGATTTTTAATTGGGTGGGGATGTGTGTGGAGGGGTGTGCGTGTGTGCAGAGATTAGTAAAAGGAACAAAGAGGCAAGAAAAGGGCTAATGAAAAATACATTGACTCAAATTATTTAGGCACAGTCATCTCGTGTGATAGACAGGCTCAAGAAAGACCAGATACATTATCAGCAGGAAAAGGTCACAGGGTTCCATACATGAACACTTTTTCACTGTAGGTAAATGGGCAGAGTAAAGCTAGGAGAAAGCACATAGAAAACGCAAAAGCAAACTTGAGAGGCATGAGAACGAACACAGATCAGAGAGTACAAAGACTAAGGAGGTAAAGGAATGAAGCTTCTATGTAGGTAGGCACCACACAGAACTGGAATGAGTAACCAAACATACAAAATTAACACTACTAAATTATTGTATCATTTAAGGACTTAACACTTTCCACTTCCCTAACAGAAATGTAATGCTCATTCTGGAAAGATGTTCTGTAGTTACAATCAGAAACATTGCAAATCCAGGCATAAAATGTTACTTTGTTATCTGGACCTAGTGCTCCCTTTCACTACCCTCTCCACACAGCCACTAAAAGAGAAAAACCCACTGCAGGAGGCCACAAGTGCAAGACCTCCCTGTACAGAGATCTAGTGTGCAATCATTCCACACACGTTAGAACAACTATTCACTTGGTGGAGCTTTAATTAAATTGATAGAAATCTACCATAACTTCCCCCTATTACTAAGGATACATAATTATGCTTGCCAAACTAATACAGCATTTAATGATTTTATAGATTTATCTGTTTATTTTATAAAAATGCATAAAGCTTATTTCATTTGCACTATTAAGCAACAACATTAGCTGAAACATTACACCTATGGTTATAATGTAGAACATTCACACAGCGCGTACCTGTACGGTCATTTAAAGAGAACCATAGGAATGGAAACATTGCAGCTGGTGTGATGATTAAATTACGGCAAGTGAAAGAACATCTGGAAATATGTTCAATCATATTAGCATAACAGAAGCTTTTACAGTTGATCACAGTAAGAAGTTGGTAGAGAGCCCCCATTTCAGAGAACTGTTTTGAGAGAAGGTGGTAGGCACACAGAGAGCTTGCTTTGGAGAGCATCAGGAAGCAGCTGAACAGCTGAACTCAATACTAAAACCTGGCTCTGACTGTTTTGCACATGGAGAAACCTCAATCAGAATAGCAGCACTCTTGTTGGATCATGAAAAATGAAATTCTTCTTTCCACACAATTAGAACAGCGAAGGAACAGCACCAAAACATATACACAGCTCTTATGCCCACTACAGCACTGATTTCGCCTTGCTTTTATATGTCTCAGTTTCTTTAAAGTAGTATCACGAAAAAAATGTACTACTTAATTAAAATAAAAAGTACAGAAGTACCACATACACTCACCAAAAAAAAAAAAAACAGCCAATGTCACGGTACCTTGCTGAAAGTTGTTTCTAGTTCAGAACAATGATACTAAAATTAAGAGAAGTGTAATGAATGGATTATTAGATGCAGCATCTTCAAAATATCCTCAGCTTTTATTTGCAAAAAATAGATTGCCTGTGAAGACAGAAAAAAGGGTGATGCAGAGGTTTGTATGCTCTTTATTATCACTCCTTTTTAAAGAACATAAACAACAACTAGTTTTTAAAGTTTTGTCCTGCCACATCCCTATAATTGAACTTTATCAAGTTGTGAATAATATTGACTAAACTTGTATTTCTAGGGCTCACAGTCATATCTTGCTACTTGAAAACAAAGCATAGACCTCTCTTAAAAAAAAATCAAATACAGCTTTTCTATGTTTGCCTAACAAGTTTCTTTCTATTTAAATATCAACTCCATGTACTATAAACATTAATTAATTAAACCCACAGACATTCAAGGTTATCCAATTTATGATCATTTAAAAGACAAAGAGAAGTTAAATGATTCCTGCACTTTGTTCTCCTGTAAGTTTAGAGGAGTCCAAATTACTACTTCTTTATATGAAATAAACTCATAGAGCTTTAAAAGCTTATAATATTCCTGACACTTCAAGATTAATTCCGGCCAGTATTTTAGTCTTAATGTTATAGCTATAAACTCTTATAAAATAAGAAATATTTCACCATTGATGTCTCTTACTAAAAACTTCGTATATTATTTACAACTCCTAGAAAAACATATAACAGTATTTATACTCATGTGCCCAATGCCTTTGCAATACATATCTTGCACAATCATTTTCAAATGCAATTTGTGTCAGGTCCTACTAATCATCTGAAGTACTGTCTGTCTTCCACATTCCCAAAGAAATAGTTAGTACAGCTAAAATATTGGCTGCCCATAAGCACTTATCTCCATTCATTTAATGATATGCTGCTACTGACAACAGAAAGTAGAAAAGTTTCTTTTGGTCTTCTACCCCAAGTGCTCAACACTGGTCAAATTATCAGCATGGACACCAAATCTCAGTAATACACAGAGTTGCATGAAAATAAGTATGTCACACAAGAGGAATACAGGTTTTTAAATGGTTTGCGTGAGCCTTATCTTTATGATCCTAGCATTTTAATATCCTTATCTAATTAATCTTATTTTCAGAAGTGGTGTCCAAAACTTTTCTGTTTGATGTGCATGCCATGCAAAACAGCTAGGTGCTCTAGGCAACGATGGTCCCATCACTGGTTCCCTCTCATCCACACACTGCGTTCCTTCGGTCCACGAAGTTTGAGCTTGCCTGCCTGTAATTGTAACCTCACACCATATTTTGAACTGAAATCTCCTATTACCTCTTCTTTTTGTTTTAAGGTATTTTCTTCAGTGCTTAGGGTAACGTTAAGGTAAAGTCACTGCAAAAAAAGAAACGACAAAACAGTCAGCATGGAACTGTACGTCCAGCTGCTGCAACTTAGCTTAAGCTCTCTGTGCAGCACTAACCATCTGAAAACACTAAACACCTTGCTGAATTGCTGAATAGTATTTTGAACAGTTGCATTATAAACATTGGTGGCCTATCTACTGTTTTCACCAAGACCATATCCAAAACATACCTGTTCTCTCCAAAGCTTGTTTTATACATTTACAGACACCACTTCGTACTAGAAATGAAGCAATAATGCACCACAAACGTGCACTACAGTATCCCTTAAATCAGGTCTCCTCAATACACCTTTATTCTCATCTAAATTATTACCTGCTCAGACTTTTGCAGTCCCCCATATGCTGTATTAAATGCACACAAAGCTTGAACACTGTGGCTGTATTCTGCTGCTGTACTATAGTCATTAAGCTCCTATCACCTCTCTTCTCCCCCTCCACTGCACTCCTCTGCCACTTCCAGCACAGGCTTCCTAGAGCCACTGCCAGGGTAACAGTTTTAAAATTACATGCTGATTTCCAGACTTGCCATAGTTAAATTTTCTCATTTTCTGAAATTTAAATATTCACCTAATCTCTTTGCCTGCTGACTTTGATTCTTTGTCTTGTCTTCTTCGCTGTCTTCGTCTTGCATTTTTCTACAGCTGGGGACAAGGATATTGATCTTTCAGTTGTCTTTGCTCTATACATACAACAAGAATATTTTGTCCCTTCTGCCAACAATAGGTAACATTTAAGCAAATATTGCCCAAATTCTTGCTCTCTCCTAGATTATATGTGCCTTCTAATGGATTCTGGAAGACACCTTATGAAGAGCAGAAAGTAAAAGCAAACCAAACTGCTTAATTACATTAATTTAACAACAGCGTAGTGTTCTCATACTAAATTTTGGTTTGGAAGAAGTAAAAAAGCAGTGCAAGACATTTAAACTATTGTTCTCTGTGAAAGTAAAACTAGGAGGAGATTTCTAAAATCACATAAATCTTGCATTTTCCTAATTGCTGCCAAGATTCAGGGGAGAGACTAAAGGGATTAAATGCAAGTCACTCACTAATTGTCTGTTGTCTTTTTTTTTTTCTTTTTTTAATTAGTCAAAACATTAAGTCAAAATTGTCATTTTCACTATTACAAAGCTTCTGGATTTAAACCCTTACATTCAATACATTAAATCCTATACATTCAAAGCTACAGGATAGAGGTTATTAAAAAGAAAAAAGGCCCAAATCACACAGTAAACAGCACAGAAAATGAATATGAGAGAATCTCTAAATTTCTCTCTCTGATCTGAAACAAGATGAGATAAGCACTTTTAAGTGTACCCATTCTTAGGTATCATTTGAAAGCTGTTCCTAAGAGTCTATGGTAGCAATCATTCCCAGCTTATACTGGTTTACTGTCAAAGTATTTCCTACTATTTAGTCGGTGTTTACTGTAGATTTTCCCTTGTCATATCATAACCTCCTATGGAAAACAACTGTATCACTTCATTTATCAAGTTCTCTCAAACTGTATTCTACATTGCCCTCTTCAATCTATTTCCTTTTTTCTAAATGGATAAAAATTTGTTATGTTTTCTCAATTTCCTACAAGTCTGTTGCTTTCCTTTGGATTCCAACTTGTTCATACCCCAGAGATTTGTTTTTCAACATACACGTTATTTTGGCTACAGCCTCATCAGTGGTGAAGAGAGGAGAATCATTTTTTTCACAATTCATTTGTAATATTTCTGTTATTAAGACTCTTTCCATACTTTGACTTACTCATTTTGCTATCCATTACTATCTCCATATCAGATTCTGCACTACTTACACCTACCTATTTGTGATTTTACATTTGCACATCTTGTATTCAGCACTGTTTGTCATACTTTGCTTGGATGAATACAGATAACTACTCCAGTTTATCAGGATTTTTGATTTAAGTACTTTCTGCACAATTTCTCTCTTGCTCGGAGGCATCACTGATTTTTGTACACGTACCCTCATGTTTTGTACCCACTTCCATGAAAGACATGAAATATATGCAGCCCAAGAAAAGATTTGCATGTGCTGTTAAGTTCAAGAGAAAATGACCAATAATTATAATTTGAGTAACACTGTTCACTTTGCAAATAATCCCAGTATAACTTCAACGAGAGCTTCCTGTTTTACCTGGGATAACATACAAAACGGTGATAAAGTTCTACAGGTCATCATAGGGGCTCCCAAACCAAGAAGCAGAAAAGTCTGAAATAGTACAGAAGAACGAACTAGGAAAGCAAAAAAGGGCACAGTTTATCATCAGAGACCACTACCACATACAAGTCGCAGTAATGATGCATGGCTATTATTAGTATCCCTTCTGAATCACCAAGGGATGAGAACTCGGGAGAGGCTGTCAGAGGCACAGAGGAAGCACAAAAGGGCACAAAGAGAAAATGTATGTCCCATTCCCAAGCAGAGTTGCCACACCGCAAACTTACTGCTTCACAGGAAGCAGTTCTCTGCCCAGGAAGGCAATACAGCATACCCAGGCATGGGTGCGAGTGCATGGTACTGAGTCTGGGAGAAAGAAGCAGCAGCAGGCAACCAAAACCCTGTACTGACTGGGAGGGAGAGGGCAGCCCCCACAGAACTAAAGCCTCGAACAAAGAAACCAAGAAGAATTTAATCAAATCCTACTGCTCAGGCTGTAACTAACTTCCAGAAATGTTCCTACTCAGTACTGTTAATACGGCTGTATAAAATGTTCAGTTATAGCTTACCTTCTTATAGTCATTAGATCAGCCTTAAGTGCTTGCTTCATTTATAACTTTCCTTTGGCTCTAATGGCTAGGCTTTTTGTAAGGAACATCCTGGGGTTTGTTTCACACAAGCTGTAACTCATTTTACATCTCACCATTTCTGATTTTTTTTTTTAAGTGGTACAAATTTCAGTTACTCACACTACATAACCTTCATCCTCCTTCTTTCGTGTTGTGTTCGATGTCCTGTACACAGATCTTAAAACATCTAGAATATTACAAATATATTACTAAACCACCCTTCACAAAACCCCGTCTCTTTAAATAAAAACTGAGTAATTGTAAAAGGGCTTGCTTGATCAGGGATATTCAGCATCTTTTTTAAAGTTACTTTCACTCAGAAGAAAATTATTTCATGAATTTTAAGTAATATAAACCATACAAAAATCATTGTTGCAGAACTAAAAGAAGAGTAGAGCCTGATGTTTTTCTTGAAGACAATGAGATCATGCTGCTGACTATAATGAAATCCATTTCAGCCTCCAAATTGCTAAAGGACAAAAATTATACAATTACATTAAAACACAATTATCTTTTCATGCTATTATTAAAATTATGCTAACTGATAAAATGAGAATTTAAGCTATTTTGTATTTTATAAACATTAACATTTAACGAGTATAAACTATTTAGAGTTACATTACATAGGAAATTAATACTATGTAAGATAGTTTCCACTGAGGACTTGTGAAATGTTTTTGACTTCAAAATAATAATTGTAATTCTTTCTAAAATTAACTGGGGATAATTATTCTTGAATTCCTAGGGTGAAACATCATCCTGCTGAAGTCAGATGATGAAATTTGGCCCCTATTAGTTACAGTATCTATCTGTACTTCCTCTTGCATAGTTTAAGCTGAAGATTTGACAGACAAAGGGTTTTTCTAAATGTGACAATTGTGAAACTACACAGGTATGTGTACAATATCTGGATCTCTCTTTTTATTCCGTTCTTGTTGGTTTGTGGAGTAGAGAACTATGGGAATACCTCTTCTTTCTTTTCCATAAACAGGATTCACAAGACATTTTTGTAGACTTTATCTTGAGAAGCAAGTATATAGCAACCAGAGTGAGAAGGGGAGGAGAGCTAAGAGAAACCCTTTCATACAATCAGAAAAGAAAGCCCACTATCATACTGGAGAAAAGCACTGTATATTAATAAAATTCAATGCATCATTTATTTCTAAGAATTCTCTGAAATGTCAGAGTTGCACTTAATTTAAACCCCATTCTGTTCATTCTGACTTCTTATGCAGTCAAAAAAAAAAAATATTATGGATCACTTCATGCCCAATTTCACTCAGGATGCTTTCGGTATCTCATAAAATACCTACGTCCTTGAGAAACAACACGGTCTTTCGCATCAAATAGTATTATATCTCATATTTTCATCTTTAATAAAAGATTGCATAGACTGTTATTAATATGAAGTCCCATTTTTTCTAACACACCTATGCATCCAGTCTTTACAGAAATGAAGCATGTTTTTGCTTTAGATTTAAATGAATCATAGAATCACAGAATGGTTTGGGTTGGAAGGGACATTAAAGATCATCCAGTTCAAACACCCCCGCCCTGGGCAGGAGACTCTGTCCACTAGACCAGGTTGCTCCAAGACTCATCTAACCTGGCCTTGAACACTTGATGCTGTGCATTCAATCCAATTCACAGCCATTTAGGAACAAATCCTCCAAGCTCTTCCTGATTAGAAATTCAGCTGAACTTTGCTAGGATTACCTATATAGCCAGCAGAGTGCCAGCCACAAGAGAAGTTATACTTTCAGATGCCCAAAACAGTACTTTGAGCAGCACTGAGAGTTAGCATCATCCTGCAATTGTGAAAAGGCGTTTTGCAGTGGACTTTCACGTTTGACATTTTAATACATACAGATAGACACACATACTTTGATATTTGGTCTGTGATAAATGGACAAAATTCTGCAAATGGATGACAAGATATATGGCTTTATATATAAAGTAGCCTAAAGTGAGTCCAAATATTTTAATAACACATGTAAGATGGCACATATAACGCATACAGTGATGTTCTCTATCGTCACTAAAAATGATACATTAAAGTTAGCATCAACCTTGTGCTTCATAACACACAGACATACCTCCTTTGGTTCAGGTAGCACCAAAAGTATAGCCCTAGAAGCCGTATGAGGTATTCCTTTAGACCATGTAGCTGCCCAAAAAAGCTTTGGATAAGGGTTTGAATGATTAGCCCAGGATAACCATGTCAGTGCCATTCTGCCACTGCTTCACTACAGCAGCAATACTTCAAGGCTAGCAGCCTTAAGGGGGCTTCAACAACACTAACCACTGCAGTGGCTACTCAAGTCTCTGAGACCTGTGATTAACTGGGCTGTTTTGGCATGTCTGTTTTGGATTTGGCTTGACAGCAGCATTAAATAACATTGTGACTATATATTCCTATAAGTACATCTGCAAGAACACTGAAGTATGGAAAAAACTGGACATTCACATAGAAATTCCAAATAGCAGCACAAATTTTGAAACATTTATATAACAAATGTTCCATTTGCAAACAACAGGCTTATGTAAATATACAAAAGTAAGCATGTTACTATGAAATGTGTTCAATTTCCTATCTTAAAACTACTACAACACTTAAAGCTTTGAAGTCATGTAAGCTAATGACCTCATATTATTTCTAAAGGTTTTAACATTCTGCAATATTCAGCAAAAAGCTGTTCTGTTAAGAAAAATATTAACAAGAGAAAATATAACACTTCTAAAGCAGAAGAACATATTTTAAAATTGAAGCACTAAAGCTACAATTTCATACAGAAATGCAAACAATAAGAACCATAAAGATGAACAGAAACAATAAAAGGTCAAGGACTTCAAAAAGTACTCTTCTATGTTTATTACGGAATCATTTTGACAGCTAACTCAGTCTTAAATTTGTAATTTTTTGTTGTTGTTGCTCTGCTCCATAATCAGATACTATGTTCTTGAAAAGCATGCTTCATATAGCTTTAAACAGCATTGTAATATGGGCTTGGCTATCATGCTTTATAAATACTACACGTTGTATTGTGTGTCTGATGCTGCAAGTACAGTCAAATATACATCATGCATGATAAATTAAACACACTTTTTTGAGCGGACATTTATTCTTGCCAAACAATTCAGGAATAATACTAAATAGTTTAAACAGACAGAACTCTGGCCTGAATTCAAGAAAAGCAGCAAGATGTTAAAAAAAAAATCTCAACAGAGCTGCCTTTTCCAGACAAAGAGCTTTTTTTTTTCCCCTCTTGGCACAGAGGTTTGGGATTGGAGCCAAGGCGCTACTTATCAGCTGTTTGACATCAGGGGAGGACTGCTTGCATCAGTGGACCCAGTAGGGACCCCTGGCTTATGGCATGCACCATGTGGTTCTTATCTTATCAGTTTGCAGGGTCTGGCACTTCAACCTCTGCAGCGTGAAAAGAAAAGAGAAGAAAAAAGGGGAAGGAAGGAAAGAAGGAAGAAAGGAAGGAAGGAAGGTGTGTATAACTGGGAGGGAGGAGGTCAAACGGAACTGGTGAGTTAGGTTGGACTGCAGAACAGAGCCCTGATTATACTCTGGCCTACTGGGCTGTGTATGCTTGCAGAAAATCCTAACAGAAATTTCTCCCACTTTCTCTATATACTCATAAAGACAGGAACTACTTCTCATCCAGGTTCAGAGAAGGTAGAACAATGCAGGTGTTAGAGGGACAATGCTCCCTTTCACACACAGCTGATAGAGGGGCTGCCAAAGAAATGAGGAATAGGATATACTCATGAAAAAGCTTATCAAGGTAAGCACGTCCTCCAGGAAACCTATGAACCAGTGCAGTTTCTTATTGCAAACAAGATTTAAACAGCCTGGATTATTTCTTCAAATGCACAGCTTCAGCAAGATTTATTATTGCAAATTATTCTCAGGGACAAATGAGCCTTATGATACAGCACAACTCCAAGCTTAAAACTTGATTGCACAAATGAACCTTTGTATTTAGCATTTAGAATAACATTCACTCAGGAATGCAATCATCAAGTAAAGCATCTGCTTTCCAAGGTTCACTCCAACTGAAAAATTAATATAATTACTCAGAAAAATATTATTCATCTTACCCTACCCTTCCTACACAATGTGTATGAATCAGACAGCAAAAGAAAAAGTCACCTCCTTCAGATTAATTTCCTTAAATTAAGCACCATTCTACTGTTAAAGGTGCATCACAAGATATAAATTGCAGGAGAAAATGAGAAACTGCTAAAGTGTCTGCGGAAATTAGTTGGTTTGCACCCCTGACCAATCTTTATAATTATTCCCAGGTAGTTCCCTACAAAAACTTTTCATCTTATACTGCAGTGAGCCAGACTAATATTAGTACAGAGAATGGCTCAGTGCTTGCACAGAAACTTTGCTTTTTAAGGATTCAGCAGAGTTCTGAGAACACCTCCTTTCTGAGGACCAGGAGCTGTGATCAAGTTCTATTCGCTCTAAAACACTGTTTTCATAAAGTGGATCATCAAAAAATGTAATGTTTTGCTGCATACAACCATTGTGTGCTTCAAGTTTCATTTCTTGTGTTGTGTCAGCTTTCTGAACCACAGTAGTATTGTGTAATCTGTGGGGCAATCAAGAGGCAATTCCAGTACCAGTACACTTTCTTCTCCAAATCTAACCTATTTTTTAGGTAAGAAACAATGATGTATTCTTACATACAACACGACATAAAAAATTTTGATTAAGGATCCTAACATTTAAAAAACTTTCTAAAGAGTGAACTATGAAAACTAGAGTTTGCTATGAAAAATCTATGAAATTGCCACAATATCATATTGTTTCTGATTCACATTTTTCTTTTCTTTTTAGTTACTTTATTTTGGTTAAATAGGTTGCTGCTTTATCAGATTTAGGAGACAGAGAAAAATAAAATCAGAAGCCTGAAGAGAAATATCAGCTGTAGACATTAATCTGCAGCCTAACCTTCACGGATGAATTTCTGCACTTGGATGAAGCCACCACTGCACTCATTTCAAAGGCCTGTACATAGCAACTGGGATACCAAATCAGTGGCTTGCCCAGCATGCTGTTTCCCCTTGAGTTAAATGACAAATATAGAAGTTATTTGTAGTGACCAAGGATCACTCCACATAGGATCACGTGTTTCCATGTGTCCCATGACTTACAGAAGGTATATTTCTTCGAGCGTGTGATTTTTCACTCTTTCTACTTCAATTAGAAAATACAATTGACAAATGAATTGTAAGTGTAGCTACAGATCTATGACACACAAACATAAACACTGGATGTGATGCTTCATTAGCCAAGAAAAACAGACACACACATGAAAAAATAATGTGCATCATCTTTGAAGACCCTATCTGTCATATTAAATGGCTGCTCGAGTATAAAAAAGGGTCTACCTTGTATCTCCATTTTGCAACTCCCCTTCTACTTCCTCTGTTCTTTTTAGAACAAGACAAGTGTCAAAATCTCAGTGCAAATATAAAAAACTAAGTAATTTTATACAAGTTGATTTAAGTGCTAAACTTAAGTCATATAACCAACGCCTTGTCAGCTGTGTTTACTTAATTTACAATTAAGTAAATTTTTTGCAGAATCAAATCAGATTACAGGCTCTACACAGTGAACAGATATACTGTGTATTATGCCAGTGTGTCTTTCTTCAAATAAGAAAGCTGATCTGTTCTTATAATAACAAAAGATCAAAGCTACATCCAAGTTAGTCAATGACCAATGCCATGTTCGGCTAACACTTTCCCCAGCTCTCAGATTCTGGGGAACTAACATGGAAGAACAAACCACAAAGAAAATGTTACCATGCCTACCAAAGATTTGATGTTCCAACTGGCACATTCTCACGCACCAAGCTTCCATTGTTTGTGTTATGATAACTTAAAAAGGACCTCAATTTCATTTTCAGCTTCAGATTTCAACCTGCTGGCAGATACAAAGAAGGTGGTTTATGAATCGTGCCTTTTTGAGGTTGATTTTAGGCTTGTGTTCAGATTTTTAGGGGATTTTTTGCTTTTATAGAGGAAAAAAAGAGAAAAGAAAATAAGGCAGAAGGAGAAAGAAGAAAAAAATAGGGTTTGGTTATTGTTGTTTTTTTCTAGAAAATTATAGAAAATTAGAATTCAAGTTATTTACAGGGATGGGGCTACTGTTCTTGCTGTTCACAGTCAGCCAAGTAGTCCCTCCAACTTCCATCCCAGAATACAAAACAAGAACAAGTATAACACTTTTTCTGGAGAGTTCACTTTGGGACTGGAACTCCGGATCCAGACTGAATCCACCACAGAGGCAATGTAGCTCTCTGGAGGAAGGTACTTCAGACATTTCTTACTGTGGCTGGATTCCTTTTCAAGTGAAGAAATGTAGTTCTGCCAATCATAACCCAATCCTAGCAGAAGAAATTCTGATGACACCTTGGCCTAAGCACTGAAAACGATACAAAAATCTGGCTCTCTGGTTTAGAGTGCAGCTTGCTAGAATCACACAGAGGAGAGTACTGGAGAGGCCCAGTACAGCCACCAAGCTCATCTAAACAAGGTCAGTTTTTCAACACAACCACTTGAAGCTGCAATCGTCAAAGAAAGATTACTAAACTTCACAGGGAGGTGGTAGTTCTGGATTAAAACCATTGATTTTTAAATTGAATAATTTTAAAATACTTGATGAAAAGTACAGTCCAAGCTGACGGATTAAGGATGCTTACTTTTTTTAAGGTAGAATTTTTTTTAAATTTTTCACCGTAATATAGAACTGTAAAATATGTTACATTTTTTTTCTGAAATTTGAAACAGATAAAAAATAAACAATAATTATTTTATATTCTCCTTTACTGAAAGAAACAAAAAGTTTTAGATGAGTAGTAAGGTGATTTCATTCTTCCATTTAATGGATAAACTACGTAAGAGCTGGGGGGGAGGTGGAGCACATGTTATTTACTCAACTACTCAACTGTGTTTTATGCATAAACTCAAATTTCAAGCTGAAAAAGAGGAATAGTTCTTTGGTAACCTGAGAATCAAAAAAATTAACTTTAATTTCCTAATTCTTGCATTTTACTGTGGAACGTTGCTTCCCTCTATATCTCTTATTTTTGTATCTGTAAAATGAATATAAGTCTTGTCATTCAAACTTTACCTCTTCTCTTAGGGTAATACTGCAACACTTACATGCAATTTCTACTAATGTTTTTAGTATAATGAAGTCAATAGGACCTCTTTGCATGCTTAAGGACAGTCACATTTGTGGTTAGCAAAAGGAAGGACATTTGTTTGTACCCTGCACAGGTTGATCATCCCATTTAGCAGTGTGGCCTTGATCTTGACTATGTCCACTAAAAATACTCTAATAAAAACAAAAACAAACAACCAAAAAAACTCAAACACCACAAAAATAAAAAATCCACTGCCTTGCCCTTGATCATTCTTTTATAAGAGCTTTTAAGCCTTTACTCTCCATGACCATTTTCTCCAGTTTTCAAACTGCTACGCAAATAGTCAATTAAATTTGAAATTAAGACTTCCAACCTCCACATGAGATGGATGAAGAGATCCCCAAACTTTCCTGTCTTAATAGAGAAACCACATCAGACATTAAGGCAACACTGCTCTTTTTGACATTCTGATGTAATTCAGTTCAACAGCATTATGTATGGAAATATGAAAGCATTTGGAAACCAAAATTGCACACAGTACGTAAGTCAGAAGCAAAAGAATTAAGAGATCTAAAATGGACAAACCAAAGGATTAACATATCCCAGCTAATGAAGTGCCACAAGAGAGTTAACAACCTCATAAAGTATAAATTGTTATCTTATCCAAAGATAAGACATGTCCACAGCTAGAAAAATGATTCAGCACATACTGAAGGAAGAAATTGTTTCCTTAACCATATGTAATTTCTTTAAACACTCCTTAGCACGAGATCCTTCAAAAGATCATAGCATGAAAGGTATGCACTTGGGCAAACACAATATCAAAAAACCACAGAATGTGCTCAAAATGTATAAAGAGATTGAAGTATAAACATATGCTCTCTTTAAAACTAATGTAGATTTGAGTTTTTCCCTAAGTCTTCATTTTTACACACAGAGATCTTGGTTAGCTTTTGCAAGACAAACAAATGCAGAGTTTAAAAAAAAGAATGACAAAATTATTCATGTATAGAAAATATTCATGTATAGAAGGAATTTTGCGTCTATTATGACCAAATTGTACTTGCATTCCACCATGGACAATACTACAGAAGCACCAGAAAAGAGTCTACTGTGCTATTACATTAACAAATCTGATAGCATGAAGGTCCACAGGAAAAAAAATACAAAAAAACCCAAAAAACAAAACACACCAAAAAAAAAAACACAACCCCACACCTTTAAATAAAGCACCACTAAAAACAGTCTTTTATGCAGCCTCAGTAATATCTATATAATCTTATGTTTTGATCTTCACTGAATGATAAAACTGTACCACAAGACATTAATATGGAAAATTCAGCATATTATAAGGTACATTTGGATTATGCAAATCATCTATCCAATCTATCCATCACTATTTAGGCAAAATCTCAATTCCTCCACTGAATTCACTAAAACTACCTGTATGGGTTACTTTCAAGAAAACATCATAGACACATTCACAATTTTGACTATTGTTTTCAGCTCTAACTAAAATGAAATTACAGATTATTTTTACAGCCATCCCTATTTTCTCAAGACAAATACAGTTTAAAACGTTAAAAGTCCAAACTAAACATCTTGCTTCAAGACAAAAGACTCAAACAGCACTCATACCAAAACCATTAGCTGTTCAGCCTTCCGTTAACTCTTTTTTCCCACCTTACCAAAATCTCTTCTAAAACAAACAATGCTGCCTTTACTTCACCACTGTCAAGTAACAGAAACGGTTCCAGACTTACACACTATATTATCTGACTGTATACTGCATGTTCAAATTCAATTTTTCTGAATATTTACACCCTGTGCACCATAGAATGTTTTGGGGGAAAAAAAAACAACTAACCTCTTGCTAGCAACCAAAGGGCTCCATGAGAACATTCCCAGACTGCTTCCTTTGCTTGTCCAGTCTTCATAACATCAACTCAGCTCAGCTGAAGAGATCTGGCCTTGTTTGTGGGCACTCGTTCATCCCACATTCTGCCAGCCAACATTCCCCTTAAGGGAAAACTCCCAGGATAACCAAAGCTGATGCAGCACTGCAGAAGATGCTTATATCCTCTCAGGGAACTGAGCCATTTGCAGTTAAACTCCACAGAGCTCTATTTCAACTTGTTACTTTTTCATCTCATTTTTCTCAGGTATGTAAAACACAGTGACAGAGAAAACCATAAACTCTCAAAGAAAAGTCTCTAGACATAAACATTCCCTACGCAGAAAGAGAAAAATAAACTGTTCAGCATTAGTAAAGGAACTCCATTAATTGCCCTCTATTAATTGCATCAATTAGTCTCGTTCTGCAGGAACATTTGCTCTGCATGATTCTTAAGAGTTCTCAGTGATTTTTTTTTTGCCAGCTTTATTTACAAGCTTTTGCCCAGAAGCTCCAGTATAACTACAGCACATCACTCAGTACCTTACTGAATGCCCACAATGGTAATACCATCACAATTCAAAATGACACTGGGCTGCTCACTTCAGGGGCAAAGTGCAATGCTAAAATTCACTCATTTACCTTTTCTAAAAGACACACAGGGATTGTACTGCTCATAGTGCTCTCTGGATTGAGAGTTTAAGATCTATCCAGAACACTAGAACACTCATTTCTGCAAGGCAGCTCATTGCCTGCTCATGGCTGGAGAACAGGTGTTCCTGACACAGGTACATGAACATTCCCAGTTCTAGTACACTAGAAAAAGTCTTTGGTTTTTTCATAAACCTGTCAGCAGATTTGCCAGCAGACTCCAATTTTTGAGTGGGGAGACGCATGAGATTATGCTTACAGAATAAATTTTTTTTCCCAGAAAATGTTTTCTGTGCTGAAGCCTAGAACTCAAAACATGCAAACATGTGTCCAATTTTAAGTAACAGTGATTTCAGTAGGCATATTCACATTCCTAGGAAATTTTAAGTGACTCCCACACACAAATGTCTACAGCAGCACTTGAAATAGTGAAAGGGATCAAAATTGTTGTACAAAGATTACTCTTCATCTCCAAGTTTTAAAATAAGAAATCTTATAAGCTTTCTAAAGTATTTTTAAATCAGGAATTTAAGAACTTCACCTAGTGAAACCTAGCCACAGTAGTGCAATATTGTTATAGTTCTGTAGTAGTATCAGGGACTTTTTGGTTTTAAAGCAGCCTCGCTCTTAGAGGAAACACTCAGAATTCCCCCCGGCTTAGTTTCTTATAAGGTTGGCCCTTCCTCCTGAATCAGGCAGGGGTAGATAATCCAAAACTGGGCCAAGGGACAGTTGCAAGGATTTTTCTCTGGAAGGTATGCCTCTCCTCACACTGCAGCACTGCCATCTGCTTCTCCAGATAGACAGGAAGACCCTGTCTGCATGAGGCTTTGAAAGGTGTAAGCCTTCCAGTCACAATAAAACTAGCCCTTAGCCTTTCAGACCTGAAAGTTCTGGTGGTTTGCCTTTGGTTTGAGGGTTGTTTTTTTTAAGCTGAATGACAATTAGGCAGAAGTAATTAATCCATTTGTCATGCATGTTTCAAGTAGTAACCCCAGGTTCAAGTGTCTGTGGTTTAGCCAAAAGGATTTCGAGGCAAGCCACAAGTGTTTATAGCTGGGACCAAACATTTGAAGAGTGTCCAGATGATCCTTTCAAATGTGTTAACCTTGAGAAAGTAGTATGTAACTACTTAAATTACAGGTCTGGTGAGGACAAATGCACATGGAGCCATTAGGGGAGACAGATGCCTGTAACTGCTTTGACCTCTCTCTAAGAGACTGGCCCACAGTCTTGCAAGTGGCAAGATCCAAGGAGCCCCCAAACGTTCATGTAAATTTTTAATAGATGCTTCAAGGTGGTCACATCCTTGACTTCACAAGCCAACTCATTCATTCATTAAGCCACAGCCCTTTACACAGCAGAAAGTACACTAGGCTGATATAGGGATACCACAAGAAAAAGAGTTAGCCTTGCATCTTAGTAAAGAACTTTTTAATGTAAAAGCTATCAATATTTCCATGTGAACAACAGGCAAGCAGTTGAGTTGAATTCGGGCCAAGTACACTGCTCAGCAATTCCCTAACAGTCAGTCAAAAGTACATGTACAAAATGACAACAGGATTCAACTTCACACAGGATTTTACACAGGAGGCAAGCGTTAATTTGTAGGTTACGCCTTTTTGAACATAAGACAAAGAAAACAAAGAATATTAAGAGTCTGAAAATTGTAGAACCTATATTTGATTCATGTTAACATGTCTTTAAAAGAGAGGAAAGCAATTCCATAAACTGACAAATGGTCTGTAGAGAGCTAACTGCACGTTCAGTACCATACTGTCCTTGAGAGGTTATGCCCACTGCTTAAAACTAGAGTCCGTATTTTCTCTTTCCTTTGCTGTACATGCTCCTTTTATTCCGCTCATTTTCTCCCTTCCTCCTTAACATATAGATTTATTACTACCTATTTTAAGGGGCAAACAGAGCTTGGATATTTGGGAAATGTGAAAAGCCGGCAACAGAAGAACCTGGTAATGGGTGGCAAAACAAGCAAACAACTTGTATAGAGTAGCTCCGGGAGAGTCTGGCTATGGGTTGGCAGAGATTTCAATGTCTGGAACACTGAGGAACTCAGAGATATCCAGTATTTCTCCTATGTACATGCATTTCTACACATGTAATGGAGTGTCAAATGAAACACACCACAGATAACTGTTCACAAATACAGCTCAAACATCTATTTTCTGCCTAAATAAAGTGTGTTTTCTGCCTAACCCTAAAAACTCACTTTCTTGATATGTATCTTAGCTCATATGACCTGATTTAAGAAGCCACGGGAAAGCCATCTCTGAATCCTACCTTTACAGGTACATCAATACAACACAGAACACAGCAAATACAAGAATTTTAAGGGGCAAGTAGATTTAACTGATGTAGTATTAGCAAAGGCCAGGTTCTTAAAAGCAGCAAACATCTAACTTTTAATTTTAGCCAATTTGTATGCTCCTCACCTACCCAAGCCCAAAATGTTAATGCAAGACACGTATCGCAAACACTACCCTTTATTTCAAAACAGCTCAGTTTGAGTTTACGTAGTATCAGTAATAACTTTCAATTCCAAGTCTAGGCTGATTCCAGCCTCAAGCAAGGAAAATGGAAAGCTGCTTGTTAAACATATCTAGCTTTATTAAGTATTAAGCATATGTGCTTAAGTACACTTTTAGACTCCTTTTAATCAACCTTCTCCTACACAAATGTTCCCACTTGCATACAAAAAATTATCACCTACAGCATATGTTAAGAGACAAAGATTATGCCTAAATAAAACTGTGTTTGGATTTATGCATTTTAATAATTAAGAGGAAACTTTTTCAACATCAAAAATGTACATAAAGTTATAGTTTTACCTAGTCTGCATTTGACACCAATTCTGTTGCAATTTGCATTCTTAAGGTCTCATATTAATCAGTCCCATGAAACATTGCTGATAATGCACAAAAAGAATAAAAATAATTTAGATAAATTAAAATGTCCACTAGCTTAAAGCAATAAAAAAAATATTTCTATCTATTACTACTTTGTGGATGTGCATTTGTGGATGTTTTGTCTTTAATAGGATAATTAAACAGCTTTAACAGCTGTTTTATTTAAATAAATATTTATTTAACAGCTTTTTATTTAAATATAAAGTTGGAGTCCACCTTGACAGCAGTGCTGTTCAAGTGTCTGAAAAAAATTAGTGTGGCAACATAACCACAGAAGTCACATTCTTGGGGCCATGATTTCTTTAGTTTGTTTGTGGGGTTTTTTTGTATAATAAATAATTACAACCTCTAACTCACATATTCTTCACTTAGAAATAGCAATTTTTTACCTTTAATCCAATGTTCACTCCCCAAATCTCAAAACCATACATTTGAAATTCTAAATATATTTTCTGCCCTGATCCATAGATTTATACTGTTACGACTAAAACCACAGTCCCATACAGGAACACAACTAGTCCATATTGCTTGGAAAAAATTGTCAATAGATCACAAGAAATTGAGCATGAATGCTCTTTAAATAATTATTCAAAACATAAAACAAGAGCTCAATTGAAGTTTCAGTTTGTTAATGGAAAAAGGAAAACTATATTACAAATAAATGCACTGAAACCAACATTAAAATAACTTTTGCCACCACATATTGTCAATATTCACAGTCAGGTCTCTCTACTGTAATTGGCAGCTTCAGTAGAATGTAAATCTGCAGATGGACTGAAAATCCCCATCCTTTAGGTTGGAGTGATGTCACCAGCTGTTAGAGGAAAGCAGTAACCCTTCAGACTTTGCTCATGTGAGGAAAAAGCCTTTCAATTAGCATTTGAAATTAAAAGCTGCAACATTATTTAATTAAAATAATGTGGCTACTTGGCTTCAATCCTGCTATAGTTTGTAAAAAATCCTCTCCTTGAAGTAGTCAGAGGCCTTAGTTGATCGGCACCTTTTTGATTGCATAAGAAGGTAAAAGCATTTAAAACACAGTGAGATACAAACCTCACAGTCAGCAGGAAGATTCAGTATTTTCAAAGTCTTTTGGGAGAGCTGAAATTACTTTAGAAATTAGATCCCAAGCTGACAATTTGTAAGATTATTTGTGTCAGAAAAAGCCTTTTTAATTGCAATTTTCACTGTTCAAAACAAGTTTATCAAAACATTTGCAGCCAGTGTAGACCAAACTTACAGATAAAAATAGTTCAATTTGTTTCAAAAATCGTAAAATAAAGTATACTTGCCATTGGGGGTGTGGAAAAAGGGGGCAGACACCCAAAAAATCAAACCACCAAAACAACTACCAATACTGTCAAACTTAACAGTACCTCAAGCATTCCAACAAATGATTAACAAAATTAATTTTAGCTTCCAGACAGACCTCCACTACTGAAAATCTCATCTGCGCTTAGTCAACTTGGTTTAAAAAAAATCAGAATATTTACATCTACACAATATTTTCTGTAAGTTCTTAAGTAATTAATCAAAAAATGTAACAGAATTGTAGACCATGCTAGCATAATGTTATCCTTTTCCAATGCCTGATCTTCAGATGTGAAACACGAAAACACACATTTATAAAACACAAGGTTATTGAAACATATAAGTAGCAGACCCTCTCTAGCTACTCACTACAGCACCTAACAGTGCTTCAAAGTGAATTCTGCACATATATTAGTTTTCAAAGTTTATATAGTGGTCAAAGCTGAAACACTTCAACAGGCATATCCTTACTAAATTCAAGCATCAACATTCCACTCAATGTTTTGCTTATATTAAAAAAAAAAAAAAAAAAGGTCACTGTCATCATTCCCTGTTTCTTCTCTCCCTTCAAAAACTGTATTAATGCAAATTGCCAAAATAGCCATTTTCAGCCACAAGAAAAGCTTGGGAATTGCTTACCTAAAGAGCACTAAGTTTTACAGGGCAATGAGCATTTAAACCAGAAACTTTGAGTGGAAACCATGATGAAGCCTTAATTACAACATTTTTGTTAACAAAAATAGATCTGCTCTAGAGAAAAAATTCCATTGCCCGTTCTGACATCATTTTCCCCAGGAGATCTTGAGGAAGTTCTAAAGGCCAAACCACTCACTAGGAACCAGCAATTCTAAATGTCCCATTTCTGGTACCCATCAGAGACTTCTGACTGACTGTAGAGAGGGCCACTTTGTTTTCCATTTAGGTTCACTTTGTCTTACGAAAGAGATTTAAAAAAAAAAAAAGAAAAAAAGTGGAATTCCAAGGAAAGACATCCTAGCATGGAGAAATGTAACATCTGTGGCTATATTTAACAATGTAGGGTTTAAATGTCTCCACTTTCCACCTGTAAAATGGCCTTCATGTTAAAAGACTATAGTAATGAGCTTGATCAGAAACACAGTAAAAAAAAAAGAGAGTTATGATCTTTACTGCCATTCACTTATTTTTAGATTTTTTTTTATTGGAACTCTTTCACATGGAGGAGTGGCTGTTGAATACCATGACTTATGTATGGTGAATACTTCCATTAGCCAATCAACCAAGCAAGAATATAAAACCAAAGCAGACAGTCTTGGTTTTTCAGTCAAATTGATCAAATACGTTGTTACTGTGTCAGGATGCAAAAATCCCTATCGTACTGAGAAGGTTCAAGTCAGTTGAATTATTTTATCACCAGGAATTTGCTACTTCTCACCTTTCTTTTTAAGTCATTAGCCTTTTAAGCCTAGGATATTTTGAGAAGTAGTCAATGATCAACTGTTATTGGCTTACAGCACAGATTACTTCTGTCAAAAAAAGCTGCATGCTTGATCCAGACTCCTTTGATACTAAATAAAAACTTTAAAAATACATATTATTACCTTATTTATCTCCTCATATAGTTATTAAAAGCTAACTAGACTAAAACATTTAATAAATATAGATAGTAATAATAAAAGACAGAAATGAGTACTGCCCAAATTCCTCAAATGTTACCTCATTTCAGAACACTTAACATAAAAATGTTATTAAAAATATGGAAAGTGTTTTCCCTCTTCACTACTTACATGGCTTACAGAATTCATAACATTGGTATAATTGTTACTTTGAGCAGCTGTAATTGTTTGGCTATTAGCTTTACCATTTTTTTTTTAAATACATGAATACCAAAGTCTGTTACTAATCTGCTAGTTTGTACACTTGGTGACTGAAAAGAAGCAGCATTTGTCAAATACGACACTTCTGTTATAAACTCTGAGATTAATGTTTAACTGTGAACTGATAATCAACAGGATTTATATTTTCCTTAAATTTCTTTGGCCTAACCAATACTCCTCCAACAATAGAAACTATTCTATTCCATTGTTTCTGTTTTCTTGCTACACATTGCTACAAACATTAAAATAGCAATATATTCAGCAGGTTCATATGAAAGCAGCTATATCGATCTTAGTTTTGATATGTAAACAGCATTCCCTGTTCTTTCCCCATCTTTTGCTCAGAAGTTGTAAGTAAATTGAAGGTGTCACTCAGTCACAATTTACAACTGATCTTGCAGTGAGATGTCTCTGAATGACCCAAGTATGGATTCAGAGTTAACTTTGTCACTCTGGGATTCAGGGCCTGCCTATGGCAGGGCTCTTAATGGACAATTTTAGGCAGCACTTAGTCTGTGGTCATGTGTAATTAGTTTCATGATGCAATGCTGGGGGAGTGAATTGTGGCATCAGTCCCTTAATGAAGTTTTCATAGAGGTATCACTGAACAGAGGCTGAAAACATGAAGGAAAATAAAAAGCCTTACTACACAGTCACATGGGTGTTACTGTGAAATTATTAGCACCCACAGAAAGTGTCATGGGATCTCCAGAGCCCATTTCACGACAGTTCTGGAGCACACTGACAAACCAAGTTGGGAATCCTGAGAAGCGGTAGACAAGTTCTAGCTGCAGAGAAGAAGCTGAGGCTCTGACTAGTAGATCAGTTCTCCTCTTGAATTAGCTTTGAATGAAGTATGCTGATTTAATTTGCACAGATGCACACATCATTTAAGCTTTAGTTATCTGTGAAAAGTGGTTAAGATTCTATCCAAAATATCACAAAAACATGGAATTGCAAAGAACCAACACAACAGGGAAAAGAAAACAAAGAGGTATTTTCATTTGTACATCTAATAGAGTAACTCTGGATAACAAAAGAAGGCCAATTAAAAATACTTATAGTTACTCCTCTCCAGCTGTAGATTGAACAGCACCAACTATAGTCCAAGTAAAACATAAGATTACAAAAACCGTGTATGAATACTTCTGTTAGTAAGGCTGAGCAAAACATTGTTTCACCTTGTTTCTATGTAACAGAAGTACAATTTTTTGTTATAAACTACAGAATGTATAATACTAAAAGTTAAAGACTTTCTACAGATGAATCTGTTAGTAAAGAAAACACTGCCTCTAACCTTACATCAGATTAGATATGCAGTAATGCCCCTGGCAGTGGCAAACTGCCACTGAGCATGTAATTTGATGTGTAATCTTAGTGGCAACGTCTAGAAGCATTTATTCAGTTATCGCAGTATAACTAGAAAACCTGAAAAGATATATGAAGGGCATCTATCTTCTACATCCCCCATCTATCCTCTACCTCTTATTTTAAAGTGGTGCAGGCTATGCTCTTCTTGGTTCTGTTCATCAATGCACAATAGATCATCTTTTCCTCTCACAGCTCCGAGACACGCACTACCCTTTCAGGAACATTATGATAACTGTTCCTGTAGCAGTAGTAGTAGAGTCATTACACTGCTCACAGCACTCAGATCACTTCTGATAGCTCAAAAGAAAGGAAAACATGACCATGGCTGAAAAAAATAACATGAAACATAAAAGATAAAGAGAGTATTTCTCAAAAGCAGAAGACTCTAAGATTAGACATGTTCTCCTGCTCAGCTTTGCACCTCAGTGGTCAGCACAGCTCTTAGAAGTGGGTAAAGCACAAAAATACGACATAGTCTCAAGGTTGTATGTAGTCCTGTGAGTATCCCAGTAATGGATGGAATTATATCTATACTGCAGGCAGGAATTGAATTATACTTTTTTTTTAAGATTATACTAAAAAACCACCATATTTTCTGTCTCAGAAATGTTACCTCAATATGTTATTTTTTTAAAAGTAAGCTTTCTGTTCTGCTTTTGCATCTGTACATGCAGAAGGTGAGCAAATGAAAATACTGCAAAACCTGAGGCATAATAACCAAAGTATTGACATTTATTTTTTATCCGTCCTGAAAAATACCATCTTGTCTACATACTTTCCCATATCTGTCATTTGGTTTCTCATATATTTGATACTGTTGCTAGAAGTTCATGAAAGACAGTATTATGAACTGAAACACCGGCAGCATTCATTTTTTACCAGAACAGTATCTATAATCAATAAATTGGTGAAAAAGAATGTCACACAATCCCTTCGATTATCAAACATTTTGGATTAGACCAGTTTTAAAATAATAAGCTAAGAGGCTTATTTTCACAGCTAGGTTTGCCTTATATTTTATCCTGTACCTTGGGAGTGCAGTAAAACCCCCCAGGAGGCATCTCTATAAAGCATATAATGTTACTCTGGGAGTAAGACTTTCAAAAGGAAAAAAATTCCCTGGATTGGACAAACCTATGGAGAAAAAAGTTGCTTCATCACTCTAATACAAAAAGTACCAATTAATTCAACTGTGCTACTCCTGAGCAACACACACTGAACAGTGACTTGTATTCAGAGGATTTACTGCCAATTTTCTCTGCTTTTAGCTAAGAAGCAAAACTGGAATAAAGGTATTTAAAATTTCTTAGTCCTCATTTAAAGCTGTCGCCATTGTCAAGCTGATAATGTTAATTTGTGGTATTATTACTAACCTGCCAGACCCCAGCTGTTGTCTTAGTCAAAACCTGAGTTTTCCAATAACTAGGAACTGCAGCTGCTTAGAATGGGTCACCAGGGATTTGAACCACCACAAACATTACTCATCTGGTCCTGCCCTGATCAGACTTCTTTGGCCAACAGGCAGGGTCAGGCCTGCCTGAGATTTGAGGCATACAAATTTAAAGCCTTTTTTCCCCCTAGTCTTCAGAAAAATAGTATTTCTCATTCAACCTTATCCATTATTCTCACTGAATGCGGATCCAATGTGGCAAAGCCTACTTTTCTGTGGACACTCTGCACTAATCAGCTCTCACAAAAAAGACCATGAATTATAACTTAAGGCATCCACTAAGTTACTGCTCCAAGCTATCATTCTGTCTGTACCAAAAAAAAAAAAAAAACCAAAACAAAAAAAAAAACCTAAAAAAAACAAAACAAAAAAAAAAACCAAAAAAAAAAAAAAAAAAAAAAAACAAAAAAAAAAAAAAAAAAACCCAAACAAACAAACAAAAAAAAAAGGAAAAAAAAAACAAACAAAAAACCCACAAAAAACCCCTAAATATCAAGAAAGTATTATTTCAAATACCTTTACATAAAACAATTGAGAAACATAGTTTCTATATGATGTATCTGCCAACTGTTGCATGTAACAGGTGTAACCATAAACATTAGAAAATTACACATTTCAATGGGCAAACAGCCAAAGGCTGCCTGACTTAAACATCCCAAACTGGAATTAATTCTGTTTAACAAATGGTGTCACATGAAGTACCCTCAACAGAGCCCCAAAACTTATGGAAAATGACTATTTAACGTTTAACATTTTACTGATATTTATTATTGGGTTTACTCTCATGTATTAGTTTCAGATGGGATTCCTTGCCAAAAAGAACACTAACTTTCCATTCCTCCAAAACTAACTGTTTCTGTTTGGATTACAGACATCACACATCATGATTTCTTCTTTTCCTTTCAACAAGTTTCTTTCTGAGACCACAATCAATCTGTCCTGCTCCCTGAGCTCTGCATCCTCTTCTTCTTGTCCTTTCTCCTCCGTATTTTATTTCCTGTTATTCTGGCTTTCCAGAATACCACTCCCTCTGCTTGCAGTACCATTTCTGCATTGTACAGCACAGTAAACTCTCCTGCAAAGTAGAAGTAGAAGGACTTGCTAATGAGCAACTGGAGAAGTTGATGCAGCTTGTTCAAACTCACTGAGCACAGTAGTTTTTTAACCACAGAGACAGTATAAATAGGTACTTTTTCCATGGCTCTCAAAACAGACATACACATATTGTATGTGGTACAGACTAGAGACCACCCAACAACTGGAGCCCATTTCCTGCACAGAAGTGAGGAAAAGTTCCCACAGACAAAGCATACCAAACACAGGTTAGCAGAGAAAAGCAAAGTCACGCTAATACGCTGAGCCCTCAATTTGCATCCCAGCAATTTCAGTATTCAGCAGCACACTTGCCTTTAATATTATGCTAATATTAAATACTCTCTATTGTGCTCTCTTACAGGTACAGGAGAAAGTAAGTCATGCAAATGGCCAAACTAGTGCTAACCACTTCAGTTGAAGATCTTTTCTCATCAGCATTACTAGGCTTTCCATGTTCAAAAGCTGCATGACTACAAGCCAATAGTGTCCTTTGTACCTTCAAGGCTTTCAAGTTTGACACAAGAAATAACAAATTATTCATTAATCTCCACACAAAAGTAGACACCTGCCAGTGATGGAAGTGACAAGTCAGTCGAGTGAGTAGGCAAGCCTGATCTTGTGTAGAGGTAGGAGGAAGAAAAGGATGCAAGGACACAAGTCTCTTTTGAAGTGAAGAAGTTTGAAGGCTTCCCCATTTGCTGACTTTATCTGTCCCTCCTTTTTTTTTGAAGTGGAAAAACATGGAGAAGCAAACCTTGAACAGCGAATTTTGAAATAGACCTTTCACTGACCTTGTAGAAACTGAAAGAGAAAAATTTATAAATTCCAAAGCCATTGAAACTCCTCCTGCAAACAACAAGAACTGAACACTCTTCAGGCAAAAAAAACCCTGTCAGCCACAAATGAGTCACGCTTATTAACAAAGGTTTCTCACTTAGAGTCTTACAGTCTCTACAAGCAATGCCAAAATTTTTAATCCTAGAAAAGCGGATATTTCATCCCATTCAGCTGACCAGCTCTACCTTTCTCCCCTTCAAAGGAGCTAACACCTTGCCCTCCCCCCAGAGCTAGCTAATCTCTCTCTAGAAGAAGCTAGGGCCATGAATGGAGTTACTCAGCAACAGCTCTTTTCTCCTCACATGGAAGACCAACCTTTCCATCCAGAAAGATCTATCTGGCTCTACAGTTTTTTTCCTTCCTGTTCACTAGTTTTTTGCCCACTGCATCCTACTTGGCCCTGTTTTGTTTCTGCGTCTTCTGGGGGTTGCAAATATCTGCCAAAACCTGTCACTGGTTGCAGTTTGGGATGTGTTCACCAACTTTGCTGCTGAGGGCTACCCACCACTGACACTCATCTTTGGCTTCCTCACAGCTACCAAATTCTGGAACTTTTTTAAAAAGCTATACTTTTTTTAAAATATTTTAAATGAGACAAGTGAAAATATTTATTTTAAATTCATAGAGGACTTAGAGAAGCTTCTGGAAAGAAAATGCAAACAGCCAGGATACATTTATTTCAGTTTATAGACTTTTGTAGCCTCATCAGTGGCACATGTGTTAATTTTTAAACCAACAAACCAGCTAACCAAACTGCTGAAAGAATTTCAAATATAATTATGCCCGCCCACTTGGGCCACAAATGCATATAATGCAAAACACAGCCCTGTATTTTTATATGTCAAAGTTTCCCCCTCTCAGCACTCATTTTGCCTTCAATAGGCCAGCCCTGCCTATTTCATGCTGCTCACAAGCCCTGGCTCCCAAGCATTTTTTCCTCACCTATTCCTCCTTCCTTTTTCTTTTCTTCTCTTGTCATCTTGCCAATGTGCCATCTTCCAGTCTCTGATGACACACAGCTTTATACTCCTCTGATGGATCAGGGGTCATGGCTGGTGCCACATTTGGCTCTCTCAGCCAGCAGTAAGGACAAGGGATGGGGTGGAGCAGCAGGGTGGAGCAGCGAGCGCTCTGGCCTTTGCATGCTGATGGGTGATGCCAGCACACTGCTAACAGAATTCCAGTCCATTTGCTCACGTGCTATACAAGTCCTCCAAGAGTCATGTGCTGGGCACTCCTCGCACTACACTGGGTTACAGAACAGGGGAGGATAAGTGCATTTTTAACTGGTTATACTGCATCGCACTTACCTCCATGCCACATTATAGGAAGAGTCAGCCAGTCTGTTGATTTGGCAGTTTGGCACAGTATCTTTTCAGGCAGGAAGGCAGTTGACTACATGCTGCCTGCAACTTGAGATCAGGTATACACTCCCATATTGTGGTATTTGCAAAGCAGAGGCAAGAAGAATGAATGAACTCTACATTCATCCCATTAGACTCATGCAAGTCTGGAAACATCCTGTGCAAGTCAGAGCCACTGCAGGATTCTAGAGGAGAAAACATTCAGGCTCCACAGTGTTCACACCTTCAGGTCTGACTGGCCAGATCAAGTAGCCTCTCTGCTTTTTTCCCATAACAAGTTCTGGGCTTACGAGCCAATTTCAACTATAACCAACACAGGACAAGTGTTATCCAAGAATAACTACATTCCTGAAAGTTTAATGACCACTGGCAACTGGATAAACTGGCATAACCATGGTTAAAAAAGCTTCAGATTTTCTCTCGCCTGCCCAGGGTTTAATCAATTGGCACACTGGCAGCCAGTCAACCCACACCATCAGTCATGTCACATCTTCTCCACACGGCTGCTGGGGGCCATGGGAGAAAAAGTATTTGCAGGCACAGGCCAAAAGCATTACAGTGGGAAAGAGGTACCTCTAGAGATAATAAGTTCAGAACATATAATTCAGCTCTATGTGAAACAACTCTAGTTTTGCATGATTTCCAAAAGGAATGAGCAAATTTTTAACGAATATATATATATGTAAGTGTGCACATGTATGTGAGAAAATATAAAGTTCTGTCCATTTGCAACTAAAACCATTCATCTATTTCAGGGGTTTAACATGTCTGAGATCACTATAGAATACTTGTATTACTGATCAGCCTGGTAGAAAAGAGGGTATATATCTGTGCCTCCACTGAGAAAAAGGGCTGCAATATTGGCTAAATCCTTACAACCTATAAGGGTGTATTGAGGGGGACCAGCCACCAGACAAAACCAAGAGTGGGAAAAAAGCTTTATTAGTCCCACTGCTCAGTCTCATGGGGTTACTTAATCACTTCCTCTCTCACTCAGGAGCTGACTAACCATAACTTTGCCCAGCAGGAGGTTAGCTCAACAGATAATGTGATCTGGCACACATCAGCATCTCTGGAGCACCCCTTCCTCTTCTCTCAACTATTCATTCCTCTCCCCACAAAGTCTTCCCTGTTGTTCCTAGTCACATCAACACATTTTCTCGTTGGGGAAATGTTTTGCCTTGCCTTCCTTGGGCTAGCAAGCAGAAGATCTCAGAAAAAACATCACTGACTCTTTTAGCACCCACGCTAGCTTTAAGTATTTCTCAGTCTGCCCTAAAACATCAGAGTACAAGGTCTCAGTGGTCCAACTGCTGTCTAGTGTTTTTTATTTTCTTACTGATATTTAACTTCACAGAGCTTAATGAACACAAGCAAGCATCACATATAATTATTAATACTACAGTTGCTGCTAAATCATTAGACAATTTATCAAAGGACAAATAAAATGCATAGTTAATAAATTTTCAAAAACAGATAACTGGATAACAGTGTGCATCTTTATAGTTAACATTGTCCAACACTATTGTTTAAAATGATCACTTCATAAATCACAAACTTCAAATAAAAGTTTTATGTGACTGATTTTAATTCAGTGGAACTTACGTTGAACACAAAACCAGCAAAGAATTCTTTCAGAAAACAGTAGTAAAAAATGTACAGATTTTCTCCCAGTCAGTAAATTTTATGCATTTGTACATTTGTCTAAATAGTTCTAGTGTCTAGTGGGGTTAAAAACAGGAAGAGGGATCACAACAGAAGTGAGAGCAATATGCAGCTATGCATAAAGACTTCACCAAATCTGGTTAAACAGTAAGCAATTGATATTCATAATTGATTATGCTCAGAACTTCAGTACTTGTCCCAGAACCTTCTTAATGTTCCACCTGCATTAAATATGTTCCCAAAGTGTTGTTAGTCTCAGGAAAAGCATCCAGTTCCACAGAAATCACAGTAAAATCAGTAGCTCTGCATTTTGTAAGGATGTTATTTAGCCTCAAAGGGTGGTAGAACATGTTCTTTTTGAAATCCTCACTTTATATGTTCTGCTCACCTTTCCCTCACTTTCGCTTGGGTTGAAGTTTCATTTCAGAACCTTTGTTAACAAACAATGCCACATGCTGCTTATTTAAGAGGCCCCATTTAACAAGTTGGGTAGCTCACCATTTGATAAATGGGAATATAATGAAATTTTGCTAATTCATCTTTTTTTGGTGTTTTTCTACTTTTTTTGGGGGGGAAATTTAAGGAAAAAACACACTATTTTATGCCATCATTCCTCACTTGTGAAAAGCCAGAATACAGAAGTTAGAATAAACTATGACTCAGCTTATTATTCAAACCTTTCCTGTGCCTGTGTGGTATCGTATCATCACTAGTAACATGAATGCATACTACAGTATCCTATGGCCTGTCTTAGCATACCTACAAAGTACATGTTTAATGTGGAAAAAAACTCAACACTGTTCCCTTTCTAATCTCTATGAAAGTGTGATATCAACACCTACCACTCAACATTTAAACAATGCAAAAGATGTGGAATTATGACTTCCTCTTTTTTTTTTTCAACTGCATTTAAAAAAAAAGAAAAATTGAGATTTTCACATAAATGCAGATCAGTAAGGTGTCATAAGCAGTTCCATGTATTCCACTGTCTTTTTAATTTATTTTTTTTTTAAGTGTATTATTGATGTTATATAGATTACTGTAAAAAACAGCAGTCCTTCTTTCCAAAAAGTTTGTAACTGAATGCTTCCAAATTTCTACTGGAAAAAACACCATCACAGCATGCTATCCCAGGTGGAGCTTTCAGATCTTGTCAGAAGGCCAGGCATCTGAGTTTTACACCCTTCCAGAATTAGAAAGCACAAAGTATACAAATCACCAAAACATATAAAGCATCAAGATAATTTAAATATCATAATACCATAAGGATTTATGGATGTATTTATTACATCATTCTTGCAAACTCCTTACAATAGTCAATCTTCTTTGAAATCAACATGTGCAAAGCAGACAAGACCTGAAGTCAGACTGAAATAAGTGTCTATCATCTTCAGGTAACCTAACCTCTCTCCTGCCCCCTTCTCAACACCCTAGCCCCTCAATTTTTATTGTTTTATGCAGGCAGAGGCTTAGATAACAACCTAACATTTCAGTGACTATTCCTTTTATAATAGCTCACAGAGAAAGAACAACATTTATTTTATGCTTACATTTATGTTCATGAAAATGCTCAAGTGCAGCCTAGCAGCTCTATCTTCTGCAGCTGACAGCAAGAACTGTGTTGCCTCAGGAATGGTTTAAGAATAATGAATAAAACATGGGCTCTAGGAAATGGACATTAAACAAGATCAAACACACATATTCTACATGTTGGTATGTACAAAACAAAACATGGACAAAGCTGGATGAGAAAATTAAAGAACGCGTGCCCAGTCAGACTCTACATCACCACCAATTGTTTCAACAGTTTACATCCTATTCAGGCTTTAGCCTAACTTTCTCAGAAAAAAAAAATGGCAACTCAATTATTACAACTGGGAACACCACTCAGATTCTTACAGTGCTGTTTTTTTAAAAACACAAAATTCACCCCTTGGAGGTAGGATTCAACATGTGTCTACAGTGCACAAATCTTAGGTGTGACTATAAAGATAAGAGAAACAGACAGGTTGATTGTTCAATTCACCTCAAGAGGGCATGTAAAGTCCGTCACAGACTCTATGGTTTATGTCTGTTGTGTGGACGTGTGTGTTCATTTACAGTCTTGCATTACATTCGTTGCTTCACACAAGCACGCTCAAGAACCCCACTCTCCTGTTTTTCCAGCGAACAACCCAGAACCTTGTGCAACAGACCATGTTTATGACAATACCACATCTGTATTTTCACATGCTCTCAATGTATGCAAACAGCAAAGACAGAACTCTAACTAAAAAGTACCAACATAGTACCACTGTAAGTAACACTGAACAAAGGAGCAATTATAAAATCATCACATCCGTGCTTAAAACATTATTGTCAGTCTACTCTATATGAGTTATGCTGTAGTACTAAAATTCAAAAATTTTTATCTACTTGTCTTATTTTGTTGGAGTCAAAGGCAGACTTGGATAACTTAGCTAAGACCAGGATAAGTACAGCCTTTATCACACTAGACTTGCACAGTTCACACCAGAATCTCTAGATATCAAAACCAACTAATAAACCACTAATGTTGCCACAACAGCATTGACAATGCTTGGCTTAAAAGACCAAAAGGAAACAAAAACCAATAACAAAAAAACCAAAACACACACCCACGCTGGCTTCCTAATGTTACGAGCACCAAACACAATAAAAATATGCTAGTGTACACAATACTTCCTGAATTACTCCAAGAAAACATGAGATAACACCAAACTTTACTATGTTTCTGTCAGTGCAGTGCTTGCAGTAGATATGATTATAGTGTTAGTAATGAAATACATAAAATTGCAGACAGAATAGTGATTTGTTATCAGTCAATACAACATTTGAAAATAACTGTTACATAAAACATCAGCTTTAGGAGAACATGCTGCACCTGCTGAAGGTAAAACCAGCAATTTACTAAGAACGGGAAAAGAAAAACAGTATTTAGGAGTAAAGTCAATTACAGCACACACTTTGTTTTTTATTTTTTTATCTTATTTGGCATTCCAGCAAAAGTAACCAAAGGCTTCTCACCAAAACACGAATTATTAAATCCCAGCAAGATAGAAACTACCATCTTATGAACATCTCTTCATGCCATGCAGAAAGATGTAAGAATGGTCCCAGTCCATCAGACATGGCCATAGCCAAAAAGGATTCATGAAAGCTCCAGAGAGTCAGGGAAAACTTCACTACAAACTTCACTGAGAGTAAGGTTCAACTCACGCTTATCATAATACTGGTTCTGTGCTTCATTGCTGAAACTCACACTTTCTTGACAGCAAATACTAATTCTTGCTAGACTTACAATGTTACACTGATCAATAGCGTAACATGTCAAATCAGATTGGTCTTATCACAAATAGGAATCTAATTAAACCAGCATAGCCCCCAGCAGGGGTTATGTTGTTCAGTTTCCTTTATTTTTGCAAATATGCATGTTCCTATGACCTGCCAGTGACAATTTGCACTGCTGAACGGCAAGTCAAGTTTGGAGTTCAAAACTGGCCCTTTGCTCTTCTGCTTGGGAACGCGAAAGCAGCACATCTTGGTACGTGATCCAGCTACACAACACCTCAAGAACATACTCACTCTCTTCCAGCAGCTGATTTAATTATAAGGCAAACTCTGGGTGATTCTCATTTAGCTTCCCTAGCCAGAAACAACACTAAAAACAAAGGTGAGAGAATGCAAAGCAAACCACAAAGGACAGTCTGAACATAACAGAAAAAATCTATTCAAAATTAAAATATACCACTGGAAACAGAGAACAAACCCACTGGAATTACACTATAAATGAGAAGTACAGAATCAGGATCGCACAATTCACAAACATTTGTATTCTTCAGATCTTTCTGATTAAGGCTATATTAACTCTGTTGTGTGGTCAGAAAAGGGGGCATAAGTTTGCCCATTACCACTATCAGACTAGGAAAATATGCACTTGACTAGATACAGGAGAATAAGGGAAAAAGAAGCCTATATTCAAAAATTTTGTCAAAAAACTCATATTATATGGATTAAGATTCTTCTATTGGATTCAGTATTGATATAAATACAAAAAGAACATGCGACAAAGGATTAGTCTACAAAATCAGTTATAAACAAGAACAGCATTATTTAAGTGTGGCGAAGAACATAACATTCCTCTCTTGTTATTTTTCATTTGTGATTTGTATGTACATTGCTTGGTTTGGTTTTTTTTCACTTCCTACTTCAGAGTCATGGCATTTTATAACTACACTTACTCACACTTTCCATAACTAAACCCAACACGGTGCATAATGCTTTTCTCAGCAAAATAAAAATTCTGATTTTCTTTGCAAGTAGGTTCAGTTCAGCAGGATCAAATTTATAACATTAATAAATCAACAAAACCCAAGATAGCATCTCAAAACATGTAATATATAAGCCTTAGTTACGTTTTACAAACACATTAATCATGAACAGATTGAACAGGCCCACAGTAAACCAATTCTTCATCTGCACCCATCCGAGTTTCAGTGACAAAATATTCTTAAATCAATACTCTACAGTATTTCCACAATGTTTTGCCACAGCTGTTCAACAGACCCTGGTCTTCAAAGCAATTTTTCAGACATTCAGATGCATGCAAAACATCAGTCAATGCATGACATACACCTTGGGTCCCCCTTCTGCTACCACCCAACCACTGTGAAAGATTCCTGTGGCACTGAAGAATTTTCAAAGCAGAATGACCTGTACATCAGATCTGTGTCTACATTAGCACAGCCTGCCCAGGGTTGAAATCCACTGATTTCCAGACGAAAATATGTGATTATAAGGACCCAGCATTTATACTTTTAATGTTTAGGTGAATTTTATTTCAAACTGTCTGATGTGGACCAAATCTTCTTCTTAAGCTACAATGCTGCAGCACACATCCCAGTTTTGTTTAGTCTGGAAATAATCCGGTTAAAGGATGGATGGTCTGTTGCACCATTTTCTGGTGTGAACCAAGAGCTAATGAGAACAACTAGGACAGTCACCTCAAATCACATTTCTGACCTGAACGAACTAGTATGTTAAGTTTTTATGTCAACCAAGGAAGAACAATCCAGCAGATGGAAGCTTCAGCAATGGGCAATCTAGCACCCTGTCACCATAAACCAGGTAAAACTAGGCTTCTAATAGGAGAAAATTGTCAGTGGTTCTTCATAACCTGACCAAATAAATCTTACCCAGATACCTGCCCTTCTCTTCGCTTGATCACACACTTCCTTAGACCCAGGCTAAAACTGCTTCCTCAATGACCCAATCCTTGTCCTTTATAACTCAGCCCACAGCCTCAAATGCTGTTCCTCAGCACCCTCCCAATGACTTTGTTCCTCTTCTCCTTAAACTAGCTGTAAGTAGAGTAAACATTCAGGGTAATCTCTCATGCAGGCAATCTGCACAGCCATCTAACTCTCATTCTTTCAAACCAAAATTGAGGTGACCTGCACACAAAGCCACGAAGTACAGCAATGATTCTTGAAGAATAGATGATGAAGAGAAGTCAGCTTGTGGCAGCCTAGAAAGGAAAAAGTTCTCAAGCTATCTGAAAAATGAAAAACCTTGTGCAAGTTCAACCGTCAGGGAATAGCATCACACTTGAGTTGGGAGATCATCAGAAAGAAGACATTTAAAAAGCAATCTTACAGAACACAAGAAGAAAGGAACTCCAGAGAGTAGAATTGCCTGGGACAGAACAAAAATGGATCTTGGAAAGTACTACACACAATGCAGAAAAATAAGAAAAAGTGAGAAAAAGCACACATAGGACAGCTGCAGATAATTAATATGGCTGCTTATTAGAAAAAAAATCTAAAATCTTATTATGCTATTCTTCAACATGTTCTCATTTACATCTTAAATCTTAAATTTAATGCTAAATAAACTTACAGCAAAGCTCAGGCTAGAGGTGGAATGTAAACAAGCTACTGCTCATTAATGGTTAATACACTATTGAATTGATCTACTTAATGCAAACTAAATGTAATTTCTGAAGAAAAGCATAATGAATACATATAAAAATAAGTGAAATGTAAAAATAAAATTAACTTACACCTTATTTTTATTCTTGTGGTTTTATATTTATTCTCCCTGTAAAAATAAACTACCACTGTAATCTTCACCTCCAGTAGAGTTGCTTAAAGAATGAGTAAAGAAAATCATTTAATTTTATCTTGCTGGGTCCATTTCTGTTAGCTGCACTTTTCTGTTACCTCAACTTCTCACCTAGTGAAAAAACAGTCCAATGTTTGCTATGGATCCAGATTGGAATCTTGTTTGCGATAGGCAATCAGGTGTTTCTGAAAGTAGGCAGCAGTTATAAGAAACTATTTTGCAGTCCTAACTGTTTCTTGCTTTCAGCAAAAACTGTAATAGTAAAAACAGGAAAAGGCTTAAACTAGCCCAATCCAGTAAGAAATACAAGAAAGTGCAATAATAGTTTTCACAGCTGAAGATCTGTGCAAAGGTTCTAAGTCAGCTCTATAAGAGGAAAGCACTGCAAGATGATCAGGAAACTAAAGCACTCACTGCTAAGTTTAAAAGGCAAAAATAAACAAACCTTTCTTTCCCTCCCCCCAATTGAAAAAAAAATCACAATACACAAATCAAAAATCAGAATAAGCATATAAAATCCTTAAAGAAGCAAAGCATTTTCCCCAGAGCAACGAAAAAATTTAAGGTTAAAAATTTAGGCCAGAAGTGGTGAAACCAAGATCAATCTCCTGTTAATTGAAGAGTATTAAGCTTACAGAGTCCCACATATTTACAGACAGATTATGATAACTGCAAAATCTGATGTCCTGCCCTCTAACGCAGTCAATCCAGACCCTAGTTTTTGATAACACTTAAAACACTCTAGTTTTGAAGACAGGATGATTTCTGCTGTCTTCCCCTATATCCACTCCTTCCCTCCCTCCTCTCTTGAAACCTTAATACGTTCAGTAACCAAAGATATTTTTACAGCCTTTTTTGACCCAGCTTCTAAGACAACAAAAAATATTTGAGGGCATTTTTCTACTTTGGGGAAGATCCTTACCTACTGTCGAAAGGAGAATTATTCCGTCTCAAGCATATGTCAAATCTAAGCAATCTACTGTACAATATTTTATTTCTGTGTAAGAAATTCAGCTGAAATTTTCAGTAATGCCTAAGGCAAATCAGCTGGTCCTTTTGCACTACCCTTTAAGAAAAAACTTGTACCTACTTTCTCATATATACCTTCTCCTTACAAGTACAACAGGTAGGAGACAAAAAAAAAATAAAACTGCTCTGAGTTATAATGTGCCACAATGCAATCATCTTCAAGACTGTCAACACAACTCTAAGAGAGCCTCCAGATCAATGTAACAGTTTTAGGGAGTATTTCTTCTATCCCTTAATCTGCAGGATCGCCCATAGGTTAGAAGTAAACCAGTGTCCTAACCAGGGTCCCTGTGGGCTTGACAACACAAGCATTGGGACAAGTCTTAAATTAAGTCCCTTATGAGAAATCTAGGTCTCTACAGTCCATATTCTTTAGAAATCAATGTCACTTCTACTACACCTGGAATAAAGATATTACACATAAAATATTTTAACCAGTTGAAACTGTATTAGTAGATACAACAGAATCCTACAATCTTGAATTTGATTTATTCCTCCCCACCTGGTTCCTGACCTAGTCTGTCATCTGATGAAAGGCAGAGATAATCACTGCTTACACACACAGATTCTGTATTCCATAATAAAAACAGAGGGAGCCCCATATAAACCCCAAACCTTTTTAATTAGTAGAAAATAACACCATAATTCTGCAGTCAACTCAAGAATTGTCCAGCTATTCTTGGATCTCCTAAGTGATAATGATCAATTTGATTCTCCAAATCATCAAGGAATACTCTTAAAGGTCTTCATACAATGATAAACAAGCATACAACCGAGCCACAGATGGTGAAAGACTCAAATAATCTTTCTTGTATTTAACTACACCTTAAATGTCTTCCTAGTCTTTAATCCAAAACTAAATAAAAAGGCAGTGAAAGCCTACAGGTCGTCTACACCAACATGAGCATTGGTCCTTCTCGAAGTAAAGGCTGCTAAACAACTGGGGTAAGCTTAACAGGCTTAACAAGTATAGCTGCCATTCTCCAACACACTTTCAGGATGTAAAACAGCACAGGCTCAGGTTTTAAATGCATTGAAACAAACAACCATCCATTATTCTAAACTACATCTCTGCTTATAAAACCTTTGTTTCCCAAAATCCTGTAACATTCTATTCTTTCCTGAAAGATGACTGTTTTCACTCAGCCCGGCAAAAGATTTGTCCTTATATGGACAACCCTGAAGACAACAAATGGCTCTTTTCCCAGTCTATTATCAAGCCAGGAAATTAGACTGCCTGAGGTACTCTGCCTTACTTACTCAGTTCAGAGCTGAGAGGAAACATTCTTGAGTTCGTTAATCAACCATTTTCACACGAAGGTGAACGGATGCTTTTCCTTTACAGCTTTAGCAGTAATCGCCACCAACAATTACATGGAAGATTAAAGTCCTCGCACAGCCATGGGAGATAAGAGTGCTAACGATGACAGTGAAAGTTACAGAGCAGACAGCTGTGTCCCCTAGGGCTTGGCGGAGAGGAGGAAAAAAGTAAACTTAAATTTCAAATAAAAATAAATATCACACATCAATAAATTCTGCAACACTGAAAGGGTAGAAACAGGAAAAAAGCAAAATCCTTGTCTGTGTTTTCAGTAAAGCCTCGGCTATTTCCTTGCCATTAGTAATATTTAAATGCAGTTCTACATAAACTTACAGTCTGAAGAACACTCTGGATATGAAACACTTTGCTCTCGGGTACTCAGGTGGCTGTAAAGCTCTTTTCCATGCCTTTCCATGCATGCCTTTCCATGCACAACTTGCTGTTGAACTCACTATCTTTAGTAAGGAAAAAAAAAAATATACATATGAGGAATCTATACCCTGAATAGCTCTGAAAAATAGGTTCAAGGTCCAAAGAGGTTAAGACTTTCTAAATGGCCAAGAAACTTCATCCTCTTTTCACACTGGAAATCCTGAAAAGAAACCCCCTCTCACAGAGTCAGCTCAGCTGCCTAGAAACTTAGTGGCAGGCCAGTCTTTGCCTTTTTAAGCTACAACAAAGGAAATGATTGAGGAAGCATTAAAACCTAAGTGCACCATAAAAGGCATCTACCAGAATACTAGCTGCTATTCACAATAAAGAACGTGCCTTATTTAAACAATAACAAACCACCGCAGTCCGTATATCCTCTTAATATATAGAGAAAAAGAATGTATCACAAGAAATATGACCAGAAGTTTGTATTTCAGCTCCTCAGAAGCAGGCAGAATTTCTTTCAGAAACTTGAGTAGGTGGGACTGTATCTTCTCAATGGAAAAATATGAACTGATGTGTCATAATCTATTTATGTTTTGTTGGTATTTTTTAAGTCTTCAGCCAGAAAATTCCTTATTGCCCCTTCCATTTCTTGGTGTCCCAATTGTTTTTTCAGCTATGTTTATTTTCTTATTGGCAAGGAAACTATGAAATTCTATCTTGGTTTTTTTATATGCTTTCTTGCTCTCTTCCATTTTCCTCCTATTAAGTCATCCTGCGCACGTTAATCTTTCGAAGTACTCTTTGCAATAGAACCAAGAAGCCTATTATACTGCCAGCATTAGTCAAGGCAATAAATAGATGAAAGATGGCTACTTAGAGCATTCACAGAATTGTAACTCTTAGATATCCATCCCTAATATTTCTCAAAAAGATCGTGGGTATCTATAAAACTACCAATCTCATTCATTAGACAGCTGCCTTCTCTTGGTAAAGCTGTTAGCATGGGGGCAACTGTTTCGTCTTTCTGAGGAAAGTCTCTTCTGAAATGAAGTTGTGATGGGATAATAAACAAACAAAACAAACAAACAAAAACCACTCTCTTACTGAAGGAATCAATTAACAAATCATATGACAAGTTTTGGAAGGAGGAGAGGCCACAGAAAACTCTCTCACCCTTTCAGCAGTAGTCCTGATTGGGGAGTCATCAGGAATGCCACCTCTATATTTTAGGAGTCTATGAACAGATTAGTTTACATTTTTTAAAATACTGTTACCAGCACTTGGTAGTACTTTATTTCCTTCACTAGCTTCCACCAGCTGCCCACCTTCTACGTGTATGATACATGGGAATTTTCCTAACGTATTGTACCTTTGTCAAGAAAAATATATTCACCATAAATCTAAACTATGTTTTAGATAATCTAATAAAAATCTAAATTCAAACCCTTCATCAAGGGAAGGAAGCAGGTGACTAAGTGAAACTGCAACAGTTCTAGCAGTTTGCAGTTTAACAACAGCATTTAAAATCATTTTTTCCTTTCCTCCTTTTGTCCATTAAATCAGTCAGATGAAGGGTTACATCAACCATCCAGCACAGCAGTCCACTTCAAAATGCCCAGCACCGAAAAACAAGTGCTGTCTACATGCAAGTAAGTGAAAACCAAAAGAAAAGTTGTAGAATGGTAAAGTAGTTTACAATCATAGTTTGGACTTCAGTCTCTCAACCAATACCAACAGCACTTTTTCCTCACCACGGCCTCAGAAACAGCAACTACCATTTATTTTCATAAAACCTACTGCTTTTCAAAGATGTCACAAGCCCATCAGTTGAGTCAAAGAAAGGGATGTCTGAAAATTCAAGCCAAAGGGAGCAAGTGCCTGTGTATGAACTACTGTCGTGAGCTGAGTTTAAAGGGTAAAGGGACTTAAAAGTGCTGTAAAGCAGATATTCATTTCCTGAAATGCAGCAACTTCTTGCTTTCTTCTTTCAATTGAGAAAAACTCAGTTACATATAATGAACTAAACATACTCAGATGCCAAATATTCTTGTTCAGGCAGTGCTCTTCAAAACCTGAAATTAAGTTAATGAAATTAATTATTTTATCCAAATCATTATCCCAGCAGCTTTTTAGTGTGTATGTTAGGGAGCTTTGCTTCCACAAGTGCCCCCAAAACAAAAATTATATTGATAGACTTTTAGCCCTGAACATTGCACAACTGGCTAGAAGATAAGCAGGGAGTTGCCTGTCTGCAGCATCCGATCAGAACCATCTCTACGCTCTAACATTCCAACTGCTACAGGACCAACATTGTCATTAACAACTCACTTTTAATAATTGCCACAAACACTGTGGGAATGAAAAGTCTATTTCAAGTCCAAAATGCAACTTACAATTCAGAAATGCACCTTTAGTGTATTTCACAGCTTGTGCAACTTTTTAAAATAGCTATTTAATATGCTGTTTTATTTAAAAGTTCCCCAAAAATATCACAACCCTTTCATAAGCAAAACATGAGTCGCCATCTCCACATTCCCAAGCTTCAGGCTACGAGAGAAAAAGACCTTATTTTTTATCACAGAGGAGTGAGTGAAGGAAAGCTGGTTTTCATTTTCTGTCAGACATACACATACGGAGAAATCAGCAGCAGAGCTATGTAGAAGTTTCATTAGAAAACCCACCACAGCTTGCAATTCTCTCCTTTCCCTTGATTTCCATTTTTTTTTATAAACCCAAAATGCAGGTCGTGCCCTTGAACTTCTGCCAATGTATGATTTTACAGAAAGGCCATGTGAAAAACTCAGTGGTTCAGTATGAATTAATATGAATTAAAATGACCAAAGAAACCAAATAGGATGATAGTTGTTTCAGATGAGATTGCTCTTAGCAGGAACTGAGTACACCAATTTGTGAAAAAAAGAAAAAACTTTGACCTGTTTAACATACCTTATTCACTAATTCAGACCACCTAGATAGTATGCTTACAAGTTCATTTTCCTGAAATCTGAAGCTAAACCAGTCTTCATTTAATTCACAAAGGATTTTAAAGACACATCACTCCACTTAAAAGAATAAAGATCTTTATGGCAAAAAATAAATAAATATCTATCTATATACAGTTTTCAATTGTACATCCAGCTCCTGTCTAGAGAGTTTCATTGGGATTTGAATTGTAAATTCATCTTTGGCCTGGAAAAATGAACAGCCACAAAATGACCGTAAACAGAACAAGTATCTTCCAGCTGTTACAAAAACATACTTTGCTTTACTTTACAAAATAATTTTATCCTTCTGTTTTTAAACTATTTGCAGAAGTTTTCTTCAGCAAGATTTATGCAGAGTTAAGCATATAAAAAAGCGATCATTGAGTCTTCTGTGCTTCGGCATACAGAAAGAACAACTGTCCATCAAGCTGCCGTTCCCTTCCTGTCAAAGCAGAAACGAGGTTCAGCCCATGGCTTTCAAACTTCCTTGAGATGATGGGCTAGGAAACAGCACAAAGGATTACCCGTAACACAATTACGTAACATAATTACTGTTATTTTTAATAATACAGAGCCATCAGAGTACCATTATGACCAAGACAGAGGGAAACCTTTGCAAGTAGTCATTTTTGCTTCCATATCTGCACATATAAGCAACTGGCAAAGTGCCTAAAAAGTTCTACAGAACTTATCACAACAACATCGTGCAGGTCTGGTTGAAGTCTAAAAACAACTTGGTGATCAAAGTGTTTGTAGATAGGAAGGACTTTTTTGTTTCATATTTTTTTTTATTGGCTGTATGCTTTCCCACCCCCTATGGCACCAATGCCTTAAATACAGAAAAAAAATCAGCTAAAGTTACTAAGCATCAAACCTCTCCTCTATTCTCCTGCTATGATCCCCACTTAATCCAAGGTTATACAAGAATAACTAAAGGAAGGCTCTTTCTTGAGCGTTTCTGAAGATTTTTTCTGGTCAAAAATTTGTTACACATCATTAGTTACTCTACAAATTATCACTACGGCAAATTTCTGTGTGCTTTATGCTAACAACTGTGACCAGAACATGACATTTGGGCACCCCAAGCATTCAAACCAACCACTTTTATAACATGGAGCTCGTGTTTTTCCATATTTTGCCATAACTTACTTTTTCTGAAGTCAACACATGTCAAAAAATTAGCAAGACAATCACTGTGTTCCATTGGTCAAAATACAATGTTCCGTTGTAGTCACTAAAAATTCCTCAAATGATGAATTGCAATGTGTTTCTACTTCAGATTAAATGAGGTTTTAGACAAAATGGTTAAAATAACATATAGCAAAGCAAAGTGATTTGGCTTAAACATATATGGTTGCAGTCTACAGGATCAAAGTGTTTCAACATAATGTATTTTAGTTTCCAAGAAAGACTGAGAGGAAACAATGCACCTTCATCAGAAAAAATATTCCTGACAGGACTAATACACATTAGATAAATCCTGACAGGAGTAATATGAGTTAGATAAATATTTAGACTATTTGAAGAATTTATTTATCAAGTCCATCCAGCTTTATGCACTTAGCCCCTCTTGCCGTATCAATTGTGTTGATCCCCTGTTTTAGCATAGTCTGCAGAGAGAGACTAGAAGTTTTGTTGAAATCTGATTTAGTTCCATCATATTTAAAAATATTTTGTAAAAATACTCTTCATAAATAAAAACTTTCAATACTTCTTTGAGGGACTGAATGTCAGGAAATCAGATTCATAAAGCACAAACAATCCATTACAACAGAATGATCAAATGATAAGGATAATGATCAAGGAGTAAATATCATGGCAACAGAAATCAATGACAAATCTCACATTAAACAAAGAGGAGCTGCGATTTTGTTCTGTTTCCAGGAAACATAAATGCATTACATCAGTTGAGATGCACTTCCCATCATGATGACTTGATTGCACAGTCCCTTGGTAAATTACACTTGAGAAGGAAAAAGCTACTGAAAACATCATTGACCTATCCTGCAGAAGCTATGTATCTCTGCCTTGTGCATAAAGCATTAAAAATTTCAGGAATCCAGAGAAATTAGAGCCATCAATAATAGAACCTCAATGCTACCAAGAGAACTAACAAAGATTCAAGAACAACAAAAACCCAACAGATCTTTAGAATGTCAAAAGAAACAAGACATGCAACTGCCTTACTGGCTTTTCAGCTACAAAATTTGCCCCTACAAATAGATTTTGATCCTATGATTAATTGTAATCAAATTTGACCATACCATACATGCATCAGATGTGAATTCATGAAAACCAGCATCTAGGAAGATCACACAGACATGAACAAGAGGCTGTAAAAAAAGAACAGAAGCTCTGCCCGTCTTACGCAATAGCAGACATTCTAGGCAGCAAGCAATGGGTGGAGGAAGCAAGGAGAAAACAAAAAGCACTGGGAACATCCAGATTTCGGATCTAATACCCACTGAATTGATGGGGGTTTAGGGGTTATTGGTCTTTATCTTACTTTATTTTAATTGAGCAGGCACAGTGTTGAGCTAATTCACAGTATTTCAGCAGAAAAACCATGTAAGCAAAGTAGCAAAAATATGAAGACATATAAAATAGGAGAACAGCACTTTGGGTGGTACCCAAATTATGCACTGCTCCAAAAAAAGAAAGCATTATGTCAGTAAGATGACAGTATTTGTATTACAGCATTTTACCAAAATAATTCACAAATTCATAGATTTTTTTTTCCAGAATGGGATTATTACCAAAAAACTGTGTGATAGAAATAAACTGCTAAAAACTAACTAAATAAATCCAAAGCCTGAATTCAAAAGTTTCACTAAACTGCACATCAGCTGATTAGTTGATAAAACTGAAGGACTAAACCTTCACATGCAGATTTTGACAATCAAACAACATAAAAGACACCAGTAAGTAAAGGACCACATAAAAACTCCAGCAGTACAAAGACAGGAAGTGACTACTACCTGTGCTTCTGCTTCTTCTACTGAAAAAGTGCATGCTGGATAGCAACATAGTACTGTATCAGTAACCATCATCTAGACTGAAGATATATTACTTACAGTCACTGTATTATTTTAAATGTGCTTATCTATTTCTCCTTATTTTCACCCTTTACTGATACTCCTCAGAAACCCCAATAACTATCTTGAAGTTCAAGAGCTCTGAAACAGTTTCACAAAGATCTCCTAACTGATACAAAGATGGAAGTTTGAGTTATGAAAACATCTACAAAAAACATTACATTACCAACTGCAGTTCTCTCAGTACAGCTTAATACTTCACTCTTTAAGCAACACCACTGACTGTAGCACAATTAGTTGTGTCCAGACCATACTAATAAATACGTGAATGTATGTTCTGAAACCAAGAGCAAATTCATAGCGAAAGGAGAAGAAAAACTGCTGCAAGTTCTAATGCTTGAGATCAATAAATGAGGTAGGAGATGGTAAGTGGCAAGAAAACTATGAATTGCAACTACAGTCTAGAAGTATCTGAAGGACATCTTCTAGTTTCTCTTCTTTTTCTTTTTTTTCTCCCCCAGTCTTACTGATGCTGGTGAGATAAACTTATCATCTTCATTGTTCTTACCATTTCTCAACAAATATAATGTTATTTGCTAAAACAGTAATTCTTCCCTCAATTAAAATGCATCTTAGAAAAGCAGCAGCAGCAGAAGTAGGTCTAATCCAAACTAATGATTACTTTACACTTTATGCTTTTAATGCAAGAACATTTAAAGTGGTCTCAATTTTTGGCCTTGAAGAGAACAATTCTCTATTATGTTTTTCAACCAAAGCTCACAGATTCCAAGTGTCTGGGAGCTGTTTACAGAAAAAGACACACACAAAAACAAATAAAGTCACAGGAAGCTATAGCAACATTCTGCTTGAATCATTAAAGAAATGTTGTTTGGCAGAAGGATCCCCAGATCACCAGCCAAGTGGTGAATTCTCATACTGTGGCTTTGCCATTTTTCTACTTCGTAGCCACTTAACTACTTTGATAGGGTTTCCCCAACTGCTTGGAAAGACAGTGTGCTGTCTAAGTATTTGACAATCTCCTGGTTTAGGAAACTTCCAGGTTTGTTGTAAGAATTTAGTTTGTGTTCACTCAGCGCTTGGGGAAGAGGGTGGGTAGAGGTGGTGGATATAAGTATTTCAGGTTATCTCCAATCATCGACATAGAGAAAACTAGTGAATATTCTTGTACTTCTTCCTATTCCCTCTCCTTTTGCATTCTTCAACAATATGCAAGTGACAAGAGACTATTACTGCCCGTAGCACAGAAAAGGATAAAAGCTACTAAAGAGCGTCCAAAGGAAGATTATAAATATGGTGGAGGGGCTTGAGGGGAAGCCATATGAGGAGCAACTGAGGTCACTTGGTCTGTTCAGCCTGGAGGAGACTGAGGGGAGACCTCATTGCAGTCTACAACTTCCTCATGAGAGGGAGAGGCACTGATCTCTTGTCTGTGGTAACCAGAGACAAGACCCAGGGCAGCAGTATGAAGCTGAGTCAGTGGAATTTTAGTTTAGAGATTAGGAAAAAGTTTTTCACCCAGCGAGTGGCTGGGCACTGGAACAGGTTCCCCAGGGTAATGGTCACAGCACCAAGACTGACAGAGTTCAAAAAAGGTTTTGGACAATGGTCTCAGGCACATGGTGTGACTTTTGGGGATGTTCCTGTGCAGGTCCAGGAGTTGGACTCGATCATCTTGTGTGGCACTTTCAATTCAGGCTATTCTGTAAGCAACAAGGCTGATGAAGGGACTCGAACACAAGTCCTGTGAGGAGAGGCTGAGGGAGCTGGGGTTGTTTAGCCTGGAGAAGAGGAGGCTCGGGGTAGACCTCATTGCTCCCTACAACTACCTGAAAGGTGTGCCTGCAAAAGGGAGTACTCGTGTATAGAAAGAGCAGCCTTAAGGAGGAAGAATTAGACCATTTATTTAAACAGGAGGGTTAGTTTACGTGAACTTCAAGTGACCATGAAACTATGGCGTAAGGGTACCAAGCACAGCTAAGTTGAGTTAAGATGAGCTGTTGATGAAAGGGGTTATCCTCTCATCAGCTCCCAGCAACAGGCTGACGTGTCAACAGGCTTCCCATAAGCACTGGTGAACCTTTGACTCCAAAATCAACTTCCTGAACTTACTCGGGAAGTCAACTTACAGAAAACTTACTCTACTCAACAGGCACCTACCATATCTCAGCTTCCTAAAACAGCTTGCTTTGGGGTCAGGCATTTTCCAGCACTGATAGGGGATGAAGCAAGTAGGTTTAACACTTTATGTCCTCATTGCTCCTAACAGCCTCTTGTAATCTGCTTCTAGAGATCACCAGCACATGAGTAGGACCCAAGGTCATCTTTGTGCTTCTTCATCCATCACAGCAGCCTACAGCTCAGTAAGTTAGCAGACATTCACCTTTGCATGTATCGCAAGATTGGAAGCCAATGTGCTTGAGCCTTTTTTCTGCTACCTCTGCTGAGCTAGTAGTGACTTCCAGCAGAGAAGCATAGGTTAGGTATTTCAGCTGGCACTAGCAGGATTGCCAGAGCTCACCTCTGATGTCTGAAACCTACCAAAATTATATTAGTATATAATAATAATATATAATAAGCCAATATAAAAATCTTTCAACAGACTTTAAAACCAGTTTGTCAACTCGGTTTTAAGTTCCAAAGTGAAGTTCAGAGCAGGACATTTCTATATTTAAACAAAGCTTAAGCCTTACCAATTTATGTTTTAGCAAAAGAATTTAAAAATTCCAATATTGCTCAATATAACTGTGTAACTGTTCTCATGTTCTCTTTTCAATTTTGATATATATAGCAGCTTCCTTACCATTCCTCCCTTCAGCTCCATAAACAGCAAAAGAATTGTGAAACAAGCAAAACAAAAACCGCCTTTTTACAAGTGCTTGGGAAAAAAGTCTTTCTTGGCACAGCAGAACGGCTAGTTGCTTTGATTCAAGTTGTTAAAACAAGATGTTGCAAAGTGCTAAGAGTAGTTCAACATATTTTTTAAAAAGGTACAGACAGCTGAATGAACAAAAACAAACAAAAAATTAGCCTTGCAGTCAAATCAGAGGGTAACACCTGGAACATCATCTTGTAAACAAGAACCAAGGTTTGTCATGAAAAGTAAGAGGTCACATCAGCAAACTAACCAACCACAGACATGTTTGCTATACTCACAACATATCCACGGATAGAGCCATCCAAGGCAATTCATGTCAAGAGACAGAGAAGAGGCATGTGTAGCCAAATTACACTTTAATAAACTGTTAGAAAAAAAGCAGGAACAAGGTGGATAAGTTGTTAAACTACAATTAAAGCACTAAAAAAAAAAA
>VZRE01005511.1:109203-120730 GCA_013396775.1 Cephalopterus ornatus | reverse complement strand
AGAAAAAAAAAAAAAAAAAAAAGAAAAAACACATAGGGTAGAACAGTAAACCTTCAGTGACCTTAAAAAATAGTAAAAGACACCATCAGCTGGCATAAACAAGAGATTGTCAAATAGCAGTTGGCTGATTCACGAATATTAATCTATAGAAAGTAAAGAAATAAATTAAAACATTATCTGTAATTACATCCATCAAGTTTGTAAGACTCACCAGGCACCACTTCTGTTGCTGTTAAAGAGCAAAAAGTTATAGTTAAGCAGAAACAAAGAATTTGTGACATTAAAAAGTAACACACAAATGGTCATCTTATATCTTACTCTTCAGTGAAATCTTATACTTCAAGAGATTTCCTCGAAATTTAATTTGCTAGGAGATATTTATATATCACGCCTTTCATCTACCCTACATCTTACCCTTATAAACTACTCATAGTTTATAAATAGCTTTCACTATAAGGAAGAACATTTTCTTCTGCTGTAATTGCATTCCTTTGAGCAAAAAAATGTTATCTTTTCTTACCATTCCAATCTTCTCCCTTTTCTATTTCTGATTTTTACCCCTTCAATACTACTGTCATGGATGGATATGTCTCCATCATTTTTCGTTAACTTAAGATATGTGATCTCACCACACACACTTCATTCATCCTTGTCAACTGACAAACTTTGTGTCTTCTTGTTCCCCTATGAACATTCATTTACACATTTTAGCCACAACTTTCAAAAATTCTTTTAAAGCAGCAAGTTGAGGAGACAAAGACCAAAAACATAAATAATTGGGCTGAGTCGGGCAGCAAGCCATGTCGTCCAACAGTGGTGCCTTATTCACTGGATGCATCTTTCATTCAGGACTTTGTAGAGCTTGTAGTTCATTCTCTAGGAGAACTTGGACTGTAGAAACAAGGTCTGCCTACTGCCACAAACAGTTTAGACTGGTTCCTCTGGTACATATGGTTATGTCCTTATACAAGTAATTAAAACAGCCAAGAGCCTGGTCTCTAGCCACACAAAGTACAGAGGCATGACACAGCTTGTGTCATGCTTGCTTGTCACAGCAAAGCTAAACTCTCCTTCTTTCTCCAGGTCAGAAGAGGCAAGTCCAACACTTCCTTTTGGGAACAGTCCCCCTTTGCTTACTCCCAACACACATGCAAACAGTTAGGCATCAGCCTAAACTGGACCAAGGAGCACTCTCAAAATTAAGCATAATGGACAAGACTAAAGTTCGAGCCCACATTCTCTCTGTGCTTAGTTCAAAAAGTATAAGCATTGCTTATCACTCCAAAAAAAGTCCAAAAAAGATCTGAAACAAACATGCAAACTACAAGCAAACTCCTACCCACAAAAAAGTCCATTAAAGTTCCTACAACACGCCAAATGATCCAGTTCTTTCTACCACCACAAGAGCTAAGCCAGAAGTTGTATGAGGAACACACTGCTCTATAGACATTGGAAACTGCAGGTCATCCGACCTCTCTGATTGTCTTCAAAGCACTTCTCAAAAGGCACCTCTTATCCCAAAATCTTCTTGTGTTCATAATCATGAGCTGAAGGCCAAAGAACTACATTTAAGACTCAAGATGCATGAAAAAGCAGCTTTCCAAGGGTAATTGTCTCATGAGTCTTTACTGGTGAAAACTGAAGAAACAGGAACAGTGAGATACATCCACACAAAAGCAATTTGCTCTCAAGAATGAGGCACAGGAGCCTAACACGATAAAACCTGAGCATGCTAGCTAAGGCAGTGACTGTTTTGAGAACAGATGAGTTCAGTTTCCTGTTACATCAAACGGTAACTTTCATCAGTCCTACATGTGCCTAAAAAAAAGCAAGAAAAAAATTTCTACTGACATCACACTTAGGGTTGGGCAGACAGTGGCAGATTAGGAAATACAATGACTCACCACAAATACAGAACACATAGTGAGCATTTTCAAACTACCATGCAAAATTTCATCTTACCTAAAAAAATAGACAATACTGCTGAAGTGAGCTATACCAGAAGAAGAGTAACAGCACTATAGTGCCTTCACTCAACAAAAGCAGTCGGGGAAAATAAAAATACCGTAAAAAGAACAGGCTAAGACACCAGTCCACTGCCGGAAGAAACAAAATCAAAACAATTCAGCAATCAAGAAGGAAACATCAGCTAAAATAAGCTGATAGGTGGACAAAGAGGAAATAATATTAAGTTGAAATTACAGATACAACTGAAAGAAAGAGAAAGCCACACAAAGAAAGGACAACTGATTGAGCTATGTTCCAAAAAAGAATTCACTCTAGAGAAGTTGCCAAGGTATCTGTACATGCATGAAAGAAAACCAAAATATAAACACAAAAAACCCAGTGTAAGTAAAAGAACGAGTTATCATAAACTTAACTGCTATGTGTTAGGGGGGAAAAGAGCATTAGTGAAATATTGAGACACTTTTTTTGGTTTAGACTAAGTCAAAGACCATTAGAAGAGAGGGTAGTAGCTTTATCCAGTTTGGAAGCAAATAAAATAAGGCACTATGGAAGAAATACAGTGGGGATATAAAAACTAGGCAGTGAGGAAAACTACAAAATAATAAAAAGGATGCACATTTAACTTCCCTAATTCAGGCTAAGCATCTTATTCTCTGAACTGGCAGAACACCCCAATGTTGCAGAAATCCTACTAAAATATATATGACAAAGAAAGTGGCATCTTTCCTTCCAATTCGGAAATTTCGCCACAGGCTGAAGGAAAGCAAGCAGTATTATTAAGATGAGCATACCAATGCTTGTCAGCAGCTGCAAAAACCTCCAATTTTGGGTACATATGGGTCAGAAGGATTAGAGATGTGAGGTTTCTGTACAAAGTTACTAGAAATCCAGATGTAAAAGTTTTCTTTTCTTTAGGAAGTATTTGTGGCTTGACATTAGGGGATTTCTTTTTGATGCAAGTGGAAGGGTAAGAGGAAGAAAGAATGTTGAAATTATTAACAGCTGAATAAACTTTGTTAAGAGAAGTACAGCTCTGCTGCACGAGACTTGGTTAATAATGCAGAAATAAGGAATCAGATCAATAAGTGCTAATGAAAACATTAAATCTTTACAGTTTCCAGAAGGAAGGTGGATTAACTGGTCTCAGACCCTGACAATCTCTTCTTTGGGTCCCAGCATCAAAGAAGGGGAGATTACTACTGCTGCTTCTACACTGAGGTTTTTTAATTATTATTTTAATTAGATACCAATAACATTAGTATGGCTTCTCTGAAGGTAGTAAAGAACATCCAAAAGCCTTCTCTTTTAGTATTCTTGAGTCAGAACTCTTTAGAAAGCCTTCAAGTGATACAGTGGCCCCATCTCTAGTCCTTCTGAGCTATAAGATTTGGCATCTCTTAATGATGTGACATTTTATTGTTAAAAATCTCACCCAAACTAAAACTTGCTATCAATGTATTTTTCCAGGGAATATGAAATTTATAAAACCAGTATTTCTTGTTCTTAATGTCACCTGTGACAAGGTGCTTAGGAGCTTGGAATTAAGAAAACTTCCTGTGGTAATAAATCACTGAGAAAAAGATATATAAAAAGATTTTTGAAATAAAGGAGTTCTTTGTAAGTATGTAAATGATACACTTTTTTAAACCAGTTCATACACTTGCCAGTTTTTTTTCCTAAGAATATAATTAGCATACTTCTGTGTTGAAATAAAGCATTCGCAGAGTGCAGTAAAGATGAATTCATGAATTTACCATAAAAATTTAGAACTTGTGAACAAGATTGTCCTTCTCCCCTGCAAATAAAAACACGTCATAAGCATTCTGAAATGTTCATTTGTTAACAAAGTCATGATTATGAATCTGTTACCTGCCTTTTGAACTGTCTCATTTGAGTGTGCAACACATCATTACATCGTCTGGCATAGCAGAAGCCAAAGACTTCAATAAACATCAGCCAGGCTGGTTCCTCCCCCACTAATTATGACAGCTTGACAAGGAGTGATGAAGAAACCACAGAAATACACCACTTTCTCAAAAGCTTCTAAAAAGGGGACAAGGGGGGCAAGGAAAGCCCACCTCCCAGCTGAAAGCCCTGTGTCCTCTTCTTGAAACAAATTAATAAAAAAAATAGCATCATTTAATAGAAGAGGTCAAAGCTGAGACTTGATTCAACACAGTCGCCAGGTTCAACTGCATCAACTTGTCAAATCCCACAAGACAAGCTGCGAGAGCTTTCAGACAGCAAACGCTGTAGCGCTCTCGGAGCTGTCAATCAGTAGGTGGCACTCTTCAAACTCCGACCGTGGGAAGCCAAGTACCAGCACAAGCGAGGACACTACAGAGCAGGCTGGATCTTTAGCAGAAATACCAACAAGAAATACCGAACTGTTTTAGCCAAAACTGACACCCATGGGGAATGCAAAAGCTTCATTTCAGTAACAGACACAGCAACCCTTGCATTAAATCTCTGAAGTTACTAAGAATTATAATTTTGGAGTGCTATAAATATTTTGGATGAACACTATTGTACACTATTACTGTAACAAAACGAGTACCTTAAGAAGATATCCATTACACCTGCAGAATACTTCGAGTGCAGCCTTGTACCTAATTAAGTAGATGTAAGTCAAACTTGTGACTCAATTTATGTTTTTTAACATGACAAAACATAGCATCATTACTTATGTTTTATCACATAAGACAAGGCTGGGCAGTAAATTTGTTACAACAAATGAAACAGATAACCAAATCCTTTGGAATAATATATGAATTGTTATATCTGTGGTATTTACTAGTGAAGATGCAGCCCACACACCCAAAGATTCAATTGTTTTTAGGACGGGAGTTCAAATCAATATAGGATATAACAAAAATAAAAACATTGCTCCATAAAAAAAAGTGTCAGACTTTCCATTCCTGCAAATAGTGTTCTTCATTTAACAATTATACTTTTTTAAAAAAAAAATTAAATACAGATTGAAATCAATATACTTTAATGCTTATTTGATTAAACAGTAAAAGGAAGAGCAGATTTAGTAAAAATGTTTGAGTACAGGTACTTGTAATTGAAACAGCCAGCAGAGGGAGTATAAAAACAATTTAAAAAAAACTCAAACAGCCCTTTACTTTTTATATATTTTTACTTATTATTTTAGATTTCTTTTAGAATATGATAATAGTGCTGGTAGTGCAAAAGTTAGAATATTGTAAAAAAAAATTGAATTTTAAAGTATTAAACATAATGACTTGAAACCAAAATACTTTTTAAAGTAGCATTACAAATTCAGCTGATACTAGACTCAAATTGAAATATGATTTTAAACACAGGCAAGGTTAACATCAACCAACGAGCTGCATAAGCCATTTCCAAGTTATAAATCCATTCATTCTTAGACTCTCATTCTTAATTTTCTGAATCTAAAATCGACTTCGCGATTTGATAATGCTGAGACAATGTTAGGCACGATCTAGCCGTATTAGAATACAGCATAAAATCTTAAAACTAAATAAAAGTCACTGTTGTATTGAACTGTACAACAGGCTATATAAAAGTAAGTCAGCCAAGTATATGCCCTAGATCATTAGTGGAAATAAGCATTTACACGACTGTTTCAAAATCAAGTCTCTAAGTCATACATATGCCAAATAAAAACTCATCTTTACATTTCAGGTTTTCACCATATCCAGCTGATAAGTATGGCTTAAACATGAGCAAAGGGAATAAGGACACAAATGGGGTGAATGGAGCTGCCAGCCTTGTGTTAGAATCTTAAATGAGCTGCCACCCTCCTTACACAAGTGGCAAAAAGAAACCATCTCCCAACTCACCTACACTATCCCCCTGTCCATAATCACACCTTCCGTAGTCCATTTTACAGGAGGAGCAAGGTTACTGAGTTAACAGTGAAGGCGTTCCCTCCTTTCTCAAGGCTTATGAGCGCTAGGTAACCCCAAACCATCAGACAAACACAGGCAGCAGAGCTGAGGAGTCAAAGGGACAGAGGGTTAGTTATTTCAAATGTAAACTGCATGTCTTATAGACAACCATTTGCAAAAATATCCAACTTGGACAAACAAGCCCTTCTTCACTGTTACCTGCTTGTGCTTACATGGTTTTCATTACCTTTCCATGCCATTCCTTGTTGTCTGCCCTATATATTTTTCTGTTATCCCACTAAATAGAATGGCAGTGCTGCAGACCCGGATACATGGTATTCCTATATGCCAATACAAAATGTGATACTATGAAACACCAGTCCTGATGGGAACCACTGAACAACTACATACCACTTAACTAACTATATACCACTTTAGTGACAATTTTGCTTTCAATGAACCCAGAGCCAGAATCCATGGGTTGAAAACTAGGGAAAATACCATTTTTTACATCATCTAAATTTTAATCATGATCTAATTGTACAACCAAACCCTGTCCACCTTTACACAAGGGATTCATCGCTGAAGATCAACATTTGGCTTCAAATACCCTGACTGCAAAAAATGAATACATAGACCATGAAAAAAGAGAGTCAAGCCAAGATTAACTTTCCCAATAGTGCAGGAAACAGGAATAATTTTAACTTTATTTAAACTTTAATTGCTATTTTCTTCCAGAACTACAGATCTTACTGCCTCCATTCTTTCTTAAAGTACTACTTAATCAGAAAGTCTTAGCATCCGGCATGTGAAGGTACAGGATAAAGTTGCTGCATCTCAAACAAAAAAAACCAGAAAAAAGCCAGAAAAAAAGGTAACTGTATAAAATAACATTTTGTTGATAATTTTCTGACAAGCAGAAAGCCAGCTTACTGTAAAATACTCATACATGTCAGTAGACTCATGGCACACAGATGACATATGCTACATGTGCACCTTTAGAGACCTTGAATGTAGAAGGAAGATGTGATGCTCCCCTAAAGGTAAGGCATTTCCCAGAAACCTGAAATACTGGACACCTAGTAACTTACAGTATCCTAAGTATGATAGAACTCCACTGGGCTATTGATCCAGGATGTTCGATACTAAAAGTTTCTTAAAACACCATGTTATTCACCAAGATTTTAAACAGTTAAGAAAAACAACTCACACCACACAAAGTTCATATAAGCTTCCGCAGTCCAGTGCTTCGCTGGGAATACTAAAAAATAAATGAGTCAGATATGGCACAAACTGAGTATTGCAGAACCTATAATTTTAATATCAAGAATCTTCTAACAAAATCCTGACTGGAGAGCTCACAAGTCAAAAGAGCTCAGAGATAAAAGAAGAATAGATCTCTAGCAATTTCACTGTTTTCCACTCTTGAGGATTCTGTTAAGTCACTTTTAAATCTTCTTTCCAAAAGGGCTCATCTCAATTCTGTTCCCTACAGAACTCCTCAGTTTCTCTGCAAAAATATTTAGACTTCTTTTGTCTTTAAAGTCAAATAAAGTATATATGTATATAAGTATGATTTAGAACCTAAAATATGGTTCAGGAAACAAAACCTATGAGACGCAGAACATTATCTTCATTATTTTACATGATCTCATCCTCTTCAAAACAATGACAGCCTTCCGGCTGCACTGTAACCAGCACTGTGCACAGTACTCCAAACAGTTGACAAGTGCTCTTTGCAGTAGCTTCACTAGATCTGAATAGTATCTTGTTTGACTTCCCTCCACTCCTTTTTTCAGCATGATTTCCTAAGGAAATCAGACTTATGCAATCACTCGGTGAGTGAGGGAGGTGTACGCACATGTACATACGCAACGCATGTGGATGTGTGTCCATCTGATCTCACTCATACCTTTTGAGCCCATTGGCCAGTTTCAATCACATTCAAGAAAGGAGTAGAGATATAAGACATTTAAGTTCTTGAAAGTTGCATGAGAGCAGGCTGCAGAGCATGGAAAAGTGTTTCCACAGAGAGAGAGGCTGCATGTCTTCTTAGACGTCAGTAAACTCACAGGGGAAAGAATAGTTCTGCTCCTTTCCTGCCTGCCGGAAAATCTTCAGTCAGAGGTCACAATCAGTGAAAGACGACCAAGTTTGTTGTGTTTAAGTGTTCATAAAATAGCTTAAGTTGAATTCACCACTGCTTTTAAAGCTGTTTTGAACAGAGATGATGTTTTCCACATCATCTTTTTCCCTAATCTAGCACAGGAGTGAATTGCCCTACACGACACACATTCCCTGGCTTGGTCCCTTGCTCTCAAGACCACTTATTTTAAAACATGCATGGCAGCATTCTATACCCCTCAAACACAGAGAAAATTAAAACTGCAAGAGCCTAGGATTCCCTTCAGGCTTCAAGACTAAAGAAGTATGTGGCTCTGTAACGCGATCAACTATTGAATAAAGTTTCAAAAAGACAGTGCAGCAAATATATAACCATTTTTATTCACCTCTACGGTGGAACACAAGTACTACCACAATTATAGGCTCTTGTGCTAAAGACAGCTGTAAGGCAATAAGACAAACAATGAGATTTCAGCAAACATCTCTATAGTTCTTCTCACACACCCCTAAAATGCATACATGTGAACTATATATGATTCACCTGTATCCAAAGAGCCACCTTTATCAAAGTATACTAACAGATTAAAATGCAAGTCTAGGGACACTTTAAGGTATATATCTAAAAATTAAGGAACTGACACAAAAAGAAAGAAATGGCCACAGCTGATTGAAGTCACCCTGAGCATCGAAATACTGGGCAAGAAAAAGAAGCTTTTTTATTAAAAAAAATTTATTTCTGCCCTGATAGCACACTCCACTTGGAAAATCATTCGTCCCACGACTACACCGAAGCCCAGCACATTTCCCTTCCTGGCGGTGGGGCACTGGCAGCCCGATTCCGGGAGGTTTCGGCCCGAAGCCGCGGGCGCTCCGGGGCCGCCCCAGCCCCGGGGGCGCCCACCCTGCGGGGCGCGGCGGGGCGCGGAAGCGCCTCGGAGCGGGGTTGGCGGCACAGGGAGGCTCGGGGCGAGACACCCGAGGGGGAGCCGGGCCGCGTCCCTGAGAACGGGGAGTTTCTGCCATGCGAAGCCCTCCTTCCCGCTTTCACAGCCCGCCTCGGGGCTAGGGCCGCTCCCGCCGGACTCCCCCGGCCAGCATGGGGAGGGCACTCGCCGAGCTCCGCACCGAGAGGAGGCCGAGCGGCAACTCCGACCCCACTCCCGTCTCCCGGTACGGGAAGAGCGCGGCCCCGCGCCCTTCCCCCGCGTTCGGGCTCGGTGGGAGCCGGCGATGGTCTGGGAACGGCTGGCTGCGGGGCGCCCTGTACGCAGTGCCTCAGTGCTCCCTTTATTCCGCCCTCCCCACCAGCCGGTCACTACCCCTGTTCCAGCGCCAGCCCCCCAGTAGCAAGGAGCACATGTTTCCTCTCCGGCTCCTGGCCCGCCTTACAAGGAGCCATGGCCAGTGGAAGGCGGCACCCGGTACCAAAGCCGGATCAGAAATATGGAATGTGACCGCGCGTGGCAGATCTGACGGGGGATGCAGAGAGAAGCGATCCGTTTCACCCTTTTCGGTTCTCCGTCGCCGCTTTTCTGTCAACTGCCGATACCATAATGCTTTCTTATTGTTACTTCAAGTAAGTAGAGGGGAGAGTCTCCATTCCCCTACGTGTCATTCCCGAGCAAATTAAGCATGTACCAAGTAAAACGCTGACATACATATACGTAGAGTTGTCTGATCCCGGAATGATGCCGAAATATTCGAGGCGTTAACAGCCAGCTTCCACAAAGAGCACTCAGTTACACTGAGCATCCCCTTTGTCCGTGCATCCTCAATACACACCCGGCTGCTCCTCCATGCGTCCACGCACGCCCCACGTATACGGCCCCTTTGTGTTCTCGCCTCCTCCCCACTTACAAAGAAATGCCCTTTACACATGGCATGCACCCAGCCTCGGACACAGCCCTTCGCCTTCCCCCGAGACACGCGCGACCCGCCGCCGGGCAGAGCGCTTTGGTACCTACTTGTATTCAAGAAACAGTCCGTAAACCTCCTAAAGCAGCTTGCAGAATTAGATCCATCTTCCATGTCTGGCCTTAGGAGCAGGGGAGACGAGAAGGAGAAGAAGGCGTCTCTCTGCCGCTGCTGCCGCCTAGGAGTCCTGCTCCCGCCGGGGCCGTCGCCTCCTCGGATCCCGTCGCCGCGGGTTGCTGCTGCTGCAGCAGCGAGGGAATTGCAGAACCACAGGCGAGAGGCGGCTGGACAGAGGAGGGGCCGGGAGTGGTGCTGCCGAGGGCCGCCGGCTGCGGAACGGAGCAGCAAGCCCTGGATGGAGGAAGAACAGAAGAGTCTCCTCCTGCCGCTGCCGCCTGGATTGGCGATCAAGTGAGCTGCTGCTGCTGCTGCTCCGCCAACATCTCTTCCTCTTCCTCCTCCTCCTCCTCCTGCCGCTCTCGCTGCCTCTCCTCCTCCCTCCCTCCCTTGGAGACTTGTGAGGTTAAAGGCAAATGAGGAGGGGAAACGAAGAGGCGGCGGCAAGAAGTAAAAAGAAGATGGAGAAGCGGAGGAAAAGGAGGGGATTGGAGCGAGAAAAGGAGCCGCTGCCGCTCTGGAGACGATGCTGGCGGAGACGGCAGAAGAGGCTGTCCCTGCAGCGCGGCTCCTGCTGCTGCTGGTGGTTGTTAGGAGGACAGAGAGGGAGCTGTAGGCAGCCGAGCCGCCTCCAGGAGCGGGGGGAGGAGGAGGAAACCCGCCGCTGCCTCCACCTCCACCGCTCTGGCCATGGGAGTAGAGCGGGCGGCTGCCGGAGCCGGGCTTTTCCCCGAGTGCTGCAGACAGGGGGGCCGAGGGGCGGGATAAGATCCGCTTCTCCGGGTTGGACATGCTTCCGCTCTTCCCTCCCTTTCGCGGTAGTTTAAGGCAGGACGCCTAGAAGAGACACCGGACTAAAGCGAAAGAGGAAGCCGAAAAAGGACGGAGCCAAACCAGGGGCGACTGCGGATCGGTCCTTCGTTCCCTCCGGCGACCCCCGGGCACTATTTCCTTGGCACCCCGGCTCCCCGCCCTCATAAAATCCTCACATTTCCGTTCCCCCTTTAGGCCGGAGGGGACAGGGCGCTACTGACCGCTAAGCGGTTCCAATCTCCTTTTAAAGTCCGCTTTTCCCCATGCTCCCACCTCGCATTCAGAGCAAGAAAACAGCAACAATCTGTATTTTCTTCGAGCGAGGCAAATATTGCCCCGTATGTGCGCGCTCGCCTGCAAAGAGGCAGATACAATCACTGCAGTGCCGCTTCCAGCATCAGCCCCGGCCGCCAGAAAACGCCCACTGGCGGAGCCAGCGCTTCCCAGGCTGCCTCCCTCCCATCCTCTCATTGCCAGCCGCGCACACGGGAACTACGGCACAGCGGTTACCTAAAGGGAACGCGGGGAGAGACACGAGGAGAAGATCCTCCCTATGCGGTTTTATTATTTTAAACGTATATTTCCAGCCGCTGAGATCAAAAGGCAGACGCCTTGCCGTGCCTGGAATGGAGACATCACAGAGCCGCCCCTCCGTTTCTGTGGGACATCCAACACCGTTCCTATGGGAAGATGCACAGTCCCTCCCCATCACA
>VZRE01005511.1:0-108622 GCA_013396775.1 Cephalopterus ornatus | reverse complement strand
GGAAGGGGGGCCGGCATCGCCAATCGGCCACGGCGCTCCCCTCGGCCCGGCCGGGGCAGTCCCTTCGGGCCGAGCGGGACGCCAGCCGCCGGTCAGCGCGACGGAGCTCCTAGGCTGCGGGCAGCCTTCCGGCGGCTGCCCTCCCGGGACAGCCTTACACCCCAGCCCTGTCAGCGCCGGGAACCGGCGAGCATCGTTCATCACTCGGGCGGCCCGGGCAGCCTGTGGCGTGCCCCTGCCCTAGTCCCGAGGCGGCTGAGCTCACCTTGGCGGGGGCCGCCGTGCCCCGCTGTCGCCTCCCCTAGCCCGGCGGGCAGCTCCCGGACAGCGGGGCTTTCCCCGCCTTCGGAGGGGGCGCTGGGGTTCAGTGCCCGCTGCCCGAGCGCCAGGTTGGCAGTTCCCTCGGGCACCCACGACGCCGACCGCCAGCGCGGGGGACACCTGCAGGGACAGACTGAGGGGGACCGCGCACGCCGAATCACGGCGCGGCCGAGGCTTCCTCCCTGCAGGTACCTGGACGGAGCGGAGGGAACCGCGCTCCTCGGGCAGATGGCGCGTCCCCCTTCGGCTCTCCCACCCGCCAGCGGGCGGAGAAGCGGCCGCCACAGTGATGCCCACCCAGTCGGGGCCGCCGCCGTGCCGCTGGCAGCAGATTTTGTTGCGATGCGATGGGGCCCCGGCGCAGCCAGGGCGGGCGCTGCCCCGCGGAGCGCGGCTGGAGCGGACACCGCTGGAACCGTTGCAGGCACTGGCGGAAAAGACGTTTCTGCGGTCGCTGCCAGCAGGGCACCCGAAACACGGGAGATTCTGTTTTCCTCCTCTACCTTCCCGGAGATCAGACCTTTGGGCCGTTCGTCGCTACTCCAGGTGCTGCGTTACCGGGTCCAGGTGTCTGCGGGAGTCCTCATCAAACTACCGCAGTCTTCCTATTTCACTTCAAAATTAGGCTGGCTCTTTCGAATTTCGACTCCTGCTTTGAAAACAGTATAAACCTAGGCTTTTGGCTTTTATTTCAAATCGTTCAAGTATTTTATATTATCATTTCAGGACTTCTTTTAATGCTAAAATACACACCAGCTCCTGTTAGAGTCTTTACGTATCAATCTGTAAGGCTGCAAGAGATGTTCCTCTGAAAATAACAACGCATTCAAATTAAAGTGCATCTCCAGCAGCTGAATATTCTGTAACAATGAGAAACAATCCACAGAGTCTGCAAAAGGTTTAAAATGCAAAAACATATCAAAGGCTCCAATTAAACGAACAAAAAACCTGCAAAAATACAAAAAAACTCAGATAGGACAGGTTTTACTGAACTGTTTCCATTTACATCGTTCTTAAAACCTCCTGTTGCTTAAAAATCCTGAACTGAAATGCAGAAAACTGAATCTGCTTTTGTGATTCACTTCCTCTTAGTATATTTATATGAATTTATCAAAACAGTTTAATAACTTCTATTTCACATGTCTGTTTATGTGAGATGCTTTTATTTCCTTAAGTCCAACCATTACATGTAGAGGTTTTTCCGTGGTAAATGCTGCACAATGATTAGAGGTCCAGCAAACATTTAAATTCTCCAAGAGAAATCTTAGCTAATGGAAACAAAATTTTAGTGAATTGTCTTTTGTTATTGCAGCCATTTGTTTAGCAATTAACAGCTTCTTATTAGAAAATCTCTAATGCTAAAATGTTTAAAATGGAAAGAGAGAATCATACTGAAGTGACCGACAAAAAGCAAGAGCTAGTCACCTGAAAAAATTAAAGTAGCTCCTTTAGAGAGATTAGTCCCAAATTGTTCTTTCAATATCAAGAGTAAATTTCTGAAACTTTGAGTCGTCAACTTATAACTGTAGAAATCTTGTTTAACTGTGCTAATCTATGCTAAATTCCTCAGTTGCTGTTCACCCAAACTGCAGTTGTTCAAATATCAATGCCTGAAACTGCGTATCTGTGTATTTATACAAGGCATGTCAATTGTGCATGTATAAATATGTATGTGTATAATCATCAAACCAAGCAAAACACATTTTGATTTGTAAGAAATTATCAGATATTCTAGAAAAGCAGATTTCAGGTTAAGGGATATTTACAAAATATTCATTAGATTATTTTTCATTAGCTATTGGCAATTCATACCTGATTAGTCACCTGCTTCTTGGCTGGGCAAGCAAAAGCAATCACAAAAAAGAAATTAGATGACAGTGAAAAATTAATTTTCAAGCTCTGTAAATATATATTTGTAAAATATACAGATCTGCAGACAAGCTAAATATGCTTCATGGCCATCTCAATACCTGGGGATAAATTAGTGATGAATCACATTTGCTCTTCAATGTCAATCTGGATTTTCATTGCTCAGTCAGCATCACAATTTCCTTTGCCACAGAGAGATGAAGTCATTGATCCCACTGTGGTACTAACCATACACCCACGTCATTTACCAGAAAAGTCTCAGCCACCGCAATAGGAATTTTTGATATGAAACAGTGAGATTTGCTACATCATCCCCCCTAAAAAGGACTTTAAGAACTCTGAAACACAACCAAATGCAAGTGAAAATACTCTGATGCATCCCATTGCATCAGGTGTGAGGGTTCTGGTATGAATGCCCTGTGTCAGCGCAACCATGAGCAAAAGTCTTTAGTTGTATTTGCATGGGCAAATGTGATTTCATGAGAACTCAGGAGTCAGAATGCCCAATGAAGCCATGAGGAGGTCTAGCATGCATCGTACTTACAGGAACAGGCCTGGTTTGAAAGCAGCAAATAAGCCTGTTTGGCAATAATTTGCTAATATTAGTCAGAACACTTGAAGAAAAACATTGTGGGGAAAAAGTAAAATCAAGTTATAACAAAAGTTGCTTGATATGAAATACAGCTTAAAACCAGTATCTGTTCTTTCCCAATTCTGTCTACTCCATTTTAAGAATGACAGTGAATCACTTTTTGTCTGGTCTCACTCTTTTGCCTGGTAAATTCTCTTATCTCATCCTTATATCCTAAGAATTCATTCTATGATATATGATCAATTCCCTGGGGGGAAAAAAAAAGAATAAGAAATAAGATTATGGGGAAAAGAAGTTTATAAAAATGTAGGATGACAGCAGTAGAGGAGCTGATGGAACCAACCACCTGAATGTGGGTGAGGCAGAAGCAGTCACAATGAAATAGAGAGAAGGCAACCTGCTGGAAAGGTGGAGCGGGCAGAGCAAAAGGATAAATGCAGTTAAAACCCAAGCTCTTGAGCTGAATAAATACAGCCCCAAATAATTTTCCCCCCCGCCTAGGGATTTTCTGCTAAATGATCCTACAGAATATAGTAATTATCATCCAGTTATTGAATTGCTATCACAAATTAGAAACCTCCAGAAAAGACATTGTTTCCTAAAGTCTTATTCTATAAAGCTTTAGAATAATTGTAGAGAACCCCATTTCTTAAGCGATTCTTTTTTACAAAGGATTATTCTCAAACACCGTACTCATGCAATGAGTGAATTTGTTTAAAGGGTATGTATCAGCCATTTTCTTTGAATCCCATAAACACCCATCCAAGCCACCTCTTTTCCACAAGAATATTAACTCTGAGTGTTGGTAAGATGCAAACATGTCCTAGCAGCCATCTTGAAAATATTTTGGGGAATTACCTAGTCTAAGTGCAGAAGAAATATCGGGAGATCCAAAATGAACTGTAATTCATTCAGAAAATCAAAACAACACATTTTTTAAGAAGTCCAGGTCTGTCCAGAGATAATGGGCATATAGAAAAAGTAAAAAAAAAAAAAAAATCTTGTTTGCTTTCAGTAGTTTGTTCAGCTTTGCTCATGTCACTTCGCTTTCAGCTCAGCTTTCAACATAGCTGAAAGGTTCTGTGGTTGGAACTATAAATGATAAAAGTTTTTCTAGAAGCACTATGCTATGTGATGTATGATGGTAGGTACATTAACAAAGCTGAGAAGACCATGTCTTTTCCTGCCAATTTTTTTTCCTTTTAGAAACACACTAAACTATGAAAAGTTTTCAGTGTTATGTTTCAGGGAAAAACTGCAATTCTTTATGGAAAGAAGATAGCTCAAGTGCAAAGGTAGGACATTTTAGATTGCAAGTTTTCAAGTAGATATATTGTTACATATTAATTTGTAATACAAAGCAAAATAAGATTCATTTTAAAATTAATAAAAAAACTAGCTCTTTGATACAAAGACCATCTTTTGAATCATGTCCCACAGAACGGGATCCTGGCCTGGGACCAGGGCCTCTGAGGTACTAATGAAATACAAACAGCAAACGACGTAACGGTTGGCATGGTAGGCAATAGCACTGTTGTTACCTAGTACTATTGAAATAGCCATTTTTATCGCAAGAGAATTAAATAGGGCCATCAGAATTTTTGTAATTCTGTCTTCCTGTTTTCATAGTGAAATCTGGAGTTAATTTGTGGCAGAACTTTGTTATAATTCGCTATCTGCTAGAGACAAATAAGTTATTTCAATTCTGTGTTCAATTAGAACATGGAAATTCTATTCTTTACATGAATTAAAGAACAGATTTAACAAAAATCCAAAAGAAGTGGTTAATACTGACATACTGACTTATATTGTACTGATTCACCATGAGTTGTGTGTGCATTTTGCTAGCACGAAGCACAGACCATACACAGCTACTGTAACAACAGGAGTGCCAGCTTTCCCCCATTAAACTCTCTTGCAACCCCTTTCTTCACTTTCCCAAATTTTACAACTAGTAAGAAGAAGCAGACTTTTCCCCAAGATGGTTTGCACAGTTCATGAGAAGTTCTTCTGCTCCATCACTGGCGAATTCTTTGATGGAACTAGCAAACTCAGCTCCGAGTTTAAGTGTAAGACATTGTTCTCTTTGATATTAACAGCAGATGCAAAAGACAAAAAAAACAGATTGAGTCCAACCTTTAGAATTACCTACATTTGCACCTTGTTGTGATGTCTGAGCATTGCTTGAGGGAAACAAGTGGTTTTTTAGAAGAATGTTTCTTCCTTTTCACTTGAATTCCTCCTTCCTTCAGTTGCATTGCAGTAATTACTAAGCTACTCCCCTGTGAGGAACAGGAATTATTCCTGCCCTTCTGTTAAAAAGTCATAGCTGAAACTGTGGCTGTTGATAGTGAAATGCAGTTATTAGCCTTCACAGTTAACACCCTGATGAGATAAAAAGTGCAAAGAAATGCATACTTCTAGCAACCACAGGCTATTTAACATGTTTTCTAGAACAGTTTGGTTTCAAATCCATGCCCTGTTTCTAAGTAGAAACATACCTTTACAATCTTGAAAACTAGAAAGATTGACTTTGAAATGAAATCTTGAACTCTTGGAGTTCGTTGTGTGAACACAGCTGTCCTGTGTGAGCTCTCAGACTGATGCTGCTGTAACATGCAATCATTCATCACCACAACCAAGCTGATAAAATTGAGAAAAGTTAACTATCTAAGTAACCTTTCTCTATTCCATCCTCACTTTAGGAAACAAGAAATTCAACATAACTTATTTCTTTACAGCAGCACTGTACATGCACACAGTATGAACAGGTACCTGCTGTCTTTATACTCCACCCCAGGACATAATTGCTGTCTTTTTCTTGCCTGTTCTTCACACGCCTCCCTCTATTTTTATTCCTCTTTTTCCCCCTCTCTTTTTCACATACACAGACAGTATTTCTCTAGCTGCAGAATTAACATAACAGTACAGATTTTCTTTAGACAATACTTAAATATCAGCATGTGAAGACCATAACATAAAAGGCTGGGGTATTACTGCCTTCCTCCCCGAGCAAATACCGTCTCACATACGCAACCCTAGACCATTGAAGACAAGCTTATTTGATTCAGTACAATTCTCTTCTAGACATAAGACACCACTGTCACACAACTTTATTCATTCTTTTATCTCTTTGTTTACTTATTTCCCATTATCTTCTTTACCATTATCCAGAAGCCCCTATTATTCCAATAGCTTTCTCTCCCTCATTCATGACCCATCCTTCTCTCCACTTTACCATTTCTCCTCACGCTGCCACGTCTGCTACGTCTCAGCAAACATACTTCAAGCTGGCAGCATCCCTTTTCTCTCAGCTGTAACAAGTTCTTCACCTGCTTTCTCCATACTACTTCCAAAGTCTTTCTCCAGTGGAAGCACATCTTCCTGCCCTTCTGCTGGCCAGGTCCCACAATAAGCTCTGGTACTCACAAGGGGAGGAGGACTCTTCCCAAGCCTTGGGTCTAAATAAAGATCAGTTGCTGAAGCAGAGGAAGAGGAAGGACAGAAACTCTACCAGAAGCCCGGGGCTGCCTGTGGAGTAGGCTTTAGGATGGTAGAAATGAAGCAGCATTATCTTACCAGCTTGGCCACAGAGACAGGGAGTTGCTCATCCCTCCTGCTGGACATGGGTTCTCCGAATGAATGACTGGAAAACTGAGCACAGACCATGGAGCTCAAGCAGAACAAATAGGAAACATCCTACCTCCATGATAACACAAGATCAGCAGCCCAGAAATAAAACAGGCACAAATAATTTCTTCATGTGTTTTCCTTAGAAAGAAAGTAAAACTGGATCCCATAGTTATAACTGACAGGAGTCCTGTTCAAGTTAGGAAGCTAGCCAAACAGGATGGGGATTTTAAAATATATTGCTTGTTTTACTATATAGAAAACAAATAGAGAACAGTATACTGCACTCATGTTTGGAAAGAGCAGACCTGAGTATTTACCAGATTTTTGCAAACAGTTTATTTGAACTGATTTTTTTTTCTTTTTCTGAAAATTTCCTGTACCTTTAGGGCAAAATCAGAAAGGAAAGCACAGTGTAACCTCCTTGAAGCAACCTCTAGTATATCCTCTGCTCAGCTCTCTCCTGCTGAATACAGCCTGCAGAGATGTAAATGCTGAACCTTGATTCTGACTCTTTTCAAAGCAAAGCAACAATGTGGCTCCCACCAAACCCCATAACTCAGAATCCCTACACTGAGAAAGCTTCTGGCAAGCCCTCTAGTTTGTAGTTTCTAAGAGCAGGAAAAGTAAATCACACAGTAGTCCCAACACCTGAGTTTTATCAGACCATCTCTACATCTGATATGGCTCATGCACACTCAGATATAATTATCTATCATTACCTTATTTTTTTTCAGTACAGATTGACATCCAGACGAAACAAGCCATTAATGCAGGAGCAACTCTGGGTTTATTTCTGGAGGAAGGATTGCTTTGTGAGATTCTAGACCTTCCATTTAACTAAAGCCCTATGTGGAGTTTTCACCCAACCTATGTGGAGTTTTTCTAACCCAAGTTGTGGTTTGACTGGATGGGGCTTCACTAAATGAAATCTGAAAAGCATTATTAGAAACGCAGAAAATGTTGTTGCCAGTAGCTTTTCCTGCTTACCGGCACACACTCTGCACATGGCTTATCATAATACATATTCAAAACTGGAGACTGTTTTTCTTACCTGCAAAACTATGGGGGTTGATTTTCTGACTATTTCAGCCCCATGGAGCTCTAAGATAACAGGATCACTTTAATGCAGCTGTAAATGACCTGTGGAGCAGGGCTTTAAATTAAGGGGAAAGGGAGCCATGGGAACCTTTAAATGGTGTAGGAAAAAAAATTGAGACAATCAGGCAGAATTTTGGTGAGAGGGAAATGGCATGTGCCATAGCAGGGAAACTCACCCACTGCCTCCTTGCCTAGAAGCCAGGCTCTGGCTTCAGACACTGCCATGTGGAGCCCACCACTCTCTTCCAGCTTAATGAGCTCTGAAGTAGAGGCCTGAAAGGGACCCTGTGATCCCTGACATTAGTCCCTACTATTGTGGACTGGTCACACACCCAAAAATCAGTTACATAGCTTCCAGTGCCCCAGCAAAAAGGTCATTCACAATCTCACTCTATCTTCTCCTATTTTCCAGCCAAAATAAATGTATGGCCATTTTTGTTGGACCGGCTTTAAAAATATCTTCAACCTTTTTAATATTTAATATTTAAAAGGAGCAGTTGAATCTTTCCCAGACGATTTTCCTTGACTAATCAGGGCACAATCTATTAGTTCTTTCATATAACAGTAGCTCTGTCTCCTGATGTCCCACTTTACAAGCCCTTCACTATATCTCTTCCACTTGGAATTCATTTGCTCAGTACAAGTGACTACTACAAGTTGCAGACAGGCTCTTGCTAAGGCTCTGCAGATGGGCTCTTGCTAGTGTTTTAGATACAGCTTAAATGTTTCCCCTGTCCTTTTGCAGAAATTTTGCCTGATATATAATGGTCACGGTACCGTATATATCAGGGTGGGAGGAGTCACTGTTGACCAAGCCATTTCGTGATGAACATAGCCATGAGGACTTTCTTTTTTCTTGGTTGTTTCCAACTGATGAGCTCAAAGACAGTATCCATATTTTGTCCCTAGGTGAATGATTTTGCACTTTGTATTGCTATGTTTCATTCTGCTTCCAGTCATACAGACTTCAGAGCTCTCTGAATCATACCAAATTCTGTACCAGTTCCCCTCTGGGCAGAAAATGGCCTCTCAAATTTTATAATCTATAAACTCTGCTAACACACCCTTACTTGCATATAGGAAAGAAAATACAAAACCAGTTCAGGCCCCAAACAAATTCTTGATAAATTCAGTTTGTAACCTTCCTTATGCCATCAGGGCATTTGTACTCCCTTTAGCTATAAGCACTTCATTCTCAGGTGGTCGATAGCACCCAGCATTTCTGCAGGCTTCACAAATACTCAAGACGTTGCCTAACAGCTCTGCAAAACAGAGAAGCATTATTCACTAATGCTGCCTTACAAAGGAAGAAACACATAAGTTTCATTTCTTCCCCCTCAAGTTATGCAGGAAGTTTTAAAAAAGAGTTGTAAAAGACTGTTGAAAAAGAGACACAGATGTATTCTGGTCCCCCCACTGCCCTGATTCCTATGCCTGCAATATCACCCTCTGTTTTCTCATCCATCTCAAGTATGAGGAAGGAGTCCAGGCTGGGGCTGGCTTCAGGCAGAGGCAAAGTAAGCAGATCCAGAAAGCTGCAGACTGCCAGAGGGCACCTGGCTGCCTGCTTTGCCTTTCCAAGAAGGCAAGCAGACAAGCTCTTCCAGCAGGGTAGCCACCCAAAGAGCACAGCTCCAGCCCTGCCTAAAAACCCTCCTGCTGTCTCAGCCACCGAAGGGGTGATGTCCTTAGTGCCTGCTGTGCTGCTTTTTTAAGGAAAACAAACTTCTGCTCTCCTTTGTTTTCCCTCTTCCCATGGCTATTTTTCTTTGTTATACGTGACACTCAACAGTTTTTAAAATGAACCCTCATATTCAACAGAAGTGTAACTTTTCAAAACCACACTCATGGCTGAAATCAAACCACTTCTTCTCGTCTGCGAACTACCAGTTTTCTGTGAAAGTCCTATCTACCAAATATTAATTTACAATGTACGTAAATGATTTAATTTAAAATGACAAGACATTTAGAAACTCCAAAAACCAGCAACTGACCTGTTATTTGACTAAAAAAAAAAAACAAAAAACCCTACCCAAACTCCACGAACTTCTTGGCTTACTTTTTGCTCATAGCAAGATGTAATAAAGGCCCCACCTTCCCACTTATACCTACCTTCTTGTAAGTGAGAACTTGATCTTTGTAAACAGATATCTGGCCTGGCCTTGGTGTAGAAGGAAGACTCCCACCTAAAGATTAGTGCATTGTTAATATTAACAGCTTTCATGACATCACTGCACTACTCTGCCAAGTGAAATTATTTGATCCATGTGAACCATGCTGAAGCCTGGCACAAAGTTTGAGGTTCTTCTGAAGTTTTTCTTAGATGTTTTCCAATAGCTGGGCTTCACGCAGCAATATAAATGTAAATGACACAGCAGCAGTTGCTGCAGTCACACTGACCTGTCCTTCTTTTTAGGACACAAATGACCCCACCTCAGCAGGATATATTACAGCTGCTACTTCTGTCTACACTGTATGTCAGATTAAGTTTTTCAAGACATTTTGAAGCTTACCCTGTTTTGAGTAACAACAATTAAAAAGTTAATTCACACTACTGCTCTTCCATGAAAATCAGCATAGCTGTGTTTCAGCAAAGATATTTCTCTGTCGAGAAAAGATCTCAACGTATACTAGTTTCCCAGCTCTCTATAGCACTCTAAGGAAAAGCACAAATAAATGTAGGAAGGAATGGAAAGGATCTAGAAATCTGATGCATGAAAATATACAAAAGAAAAAGCAAAAGCAGCTTTGTAATCAGATGACATGTTAGAATTCGTTAAGGAAGGGAAATGTAGAGAAAGGGAATGCAAAAGTGAGTGGAGTCAAGTGGAGTTACCACCTTGGAGTTCTGGGGAAGTATTTTTCTGTTTAGCTAGTAGCTATTTTAAATTCTACCAAACCCTTTCAGCAGTCTCAGGTAATCAGAAATATACTTGTCTAATGGAACCTTTAAGTTTTTACCTCCCAAACCATAAAACAGTCTTCTTGGTGAGAAGGCCAAGATAAGCAATGACAATTCACTCATTTACCTACGTGAAAGATTGTGTCCTTGCTTTGAAAAAGTCCTTGCACCTGATTTTTTTCTGGTTTGTGCCAGCATAAAGCAGTGGACTTCAATGGATTGGGTTATTTCTACAGCAAAGAGAAGAGCCATACCACATGGTTTTGGCCTTTTCTTTCAGCCCTTCCCTTGTCAGACTCCCTTATTCACTCTTCGTAATACTTCTTTTTTTTTCCATTTCGAAGCCTCTCCATCTGCAGCTCACAGGGATCTGGCTGAGATGAGGTTTTCTTTCTTCCTAGGGCAAAAAATGCAAGTTATCTAAGCCTTGTGCTACAGGTGAGTACTCGCTGCAGATACATGGGACAAGGAGTAGATTCATGTCTCTAGGAGCACTGGAAATTTAGGAATCCCCGTGCAGGTGTTTGAGTTGCGTGAAATGAGCAACAGAATAACTTCAAGCCCACTACTCCAATTAAATGAATCTACCAGATGGAAAATCACTTAAAACTAACAAGACTGTCATATTTTGCTGATTCGTCAGCATGTGCCTTCTAAGCATGTTTGAAAACAAAACAAAACAAAATTAAACAAAGTCCTCTGAAAGCCAGAGAAAGCAGAATTACAACTGGGCTTTTCACACATGAGACTAAACCAGACTGCCCACATTTGTAGACACGGTCTTCACTGGCTATTTAGACAGAAGGTACATTTTTCAAGCCCTGCATTAACTGCAGAATAAAAGGGATTTCTTTATAGTTCTTTACAGTAAGTATAGTTTTAAAAGAAAATCATGTGGGACAAAAGGAATAAATAATATACAAAAGCCCATTTGTACTTAATACACCAAAGAAATTGTTTAAGGTTCATTCCTCCTTGGTGTCACTGTCTGATTAGGTTACTCACCATGAGTTATGATGGGGATAATTCTGACTTTACGGACAACTTCAAAGCCATTATATCCTGCTGCTTGGGAAATGCTATGTTTACTTGAAAAATATTTTATCTGAATTTCTTTATCTTTGGCATAATTATTTGTATTGTACTTCCCATAAAAGCCTAATCAAATGGGCTTTTTGACTCCAACTGGTACACATTATTAATCATAGTTTTGTTAGAGTTTTGCATATTCCAAGCACAGACATTGACTGAGCATCCTCAGCTGACAGGTCATTTCAGCCCATGTTTAATCCTTGGAACATTTTGTTCTTGTGTGTTTAAGGGCTCTGTGAACACTGTGTTTGTACAAATGGCTACGCACACAGAACTAACTAAATAATTAATGCTGGATATTGAGGTATACCTAAACAATTGTGCATGGTGATGGTACCTGGTTGTTTGCAGAAACTTGAGGAGTCAGGCTAGTGTAGTGTAGCTAATAACTAAAAAGGTTTCCTTCTTCTCCAGAAATGCTAAAACTGTATAACTGGTTAAAAATATTTAGAATATGCAATGTGTAACCATGCTGTTGGAATCACTGCTATTTTAGAAGTGAGGTGTTTATAGACAGCTAACAAGGTTAAGCTTGAAATTAGAAAAGAAGTTCACCTAAGTTCCAGAATTTAGGCTGCTAATTCAATGAATGAGGCTAGGAAAAATCCTCTCCCATGAGAAATTCATTCCACAGGTGACTTCACTGAGATTTCTTGCAGGTTCTTCCAAAGTTTCTAAGAGTGGACCCCCTCAAAGCAAGGCAAGACCACTAAACAGGCTCATCTGCAATGGCTTCTTCTATGTTTCTAGCAACCCTAATTTTGGGAAAAAAAATTGCTCAGGAAATGGGTTTAACCAGAGCAAAGGTGCACTTCACATGAAGAAATTCGGGAGTACAGAAGACAAATAAGGACTTTAGAACAAAGCCCAATGAACAGAGTGCACTTCCAAAGAGTAACTGGCTGGAACAGTTGGTTTAAGTTGTTCTATGTGATAAAACAGTACCTAAGAGTAGGAAGCAATCTAAAAATACTACTGTTCATATGTTAGCAATAATGTTTTTCCAAAACATTAAAATACTGTCGGAAAGTAAAGATTAAAGTATGCAGCAAAATGTAGTGGTTGCCAAATGTCACTGTCCCATATTGTTAGAAACTCTGAAACATGCCTGATCACAAGTGCCTTCTGGACATTGATTTTCTGCCTTACTGTCTTTCTCCTTCCCCCACCTCCAGTCATCAGTTTTCCTTTGCAGCTCCATGAATCACAAAACTGAATGCACTCTGAATCACCCCAACACTCATGCAAAAGGTAATTCCCCAAGCAATAATTTGCTTGATGTGGTGATTGCAAACAACATATATGTGGCCAAGGCACAAGGAGCTGCGTGTTACCACCAGTCAGTTTTGGCCACTGAGGCCAGTTGAGCTCACCAGAGAAAAATACCCCACCTTTTAGAAAGATTAGCTATTTTCCCCCCTTGATTTTTTTTTTTCAAATGAATCTGTTTACAAAATCAAGCAAACAAAACCCAGACAAAACCAACCAACCAAACAATAATTTTAAAGCTGTCTGGAATAAAAAATGTAAACATGAAACTACAGGGACTTGTGGATATGTACACACAAAGATCCCCAAAATCTCTTAAAATATTAGATTTTAATGATACCATCTTAATGTTCAAGAACATGTACTTCATACTCATGCTGGGAGATATTTTTTGTGAAAACTTGATACATCTAAACACAGATAGCATCTTTTTTCTGATCTGTTCCACAAATTGGAACAGGTTTAAAATGAGAAACAATAATTAAAAAAAGACTTTCTCTCACAGTAGAGCAGCCTCTGTTGGGGGTGGATGGGCTAAGAAAGGATACTCAGAAGGCATAGAAGGCACTCCTGGATTGGGAATGGCACTTTGCTGGAGAATTAGTTCTCCCTTTGACAGCCCATCTTCTTCCACCCCACAGGACAGGAATCGCCCTCTACTGCCCATCCTCTTCATTCAGTCTCCCAGATGACATATCCTGCCGATACTCTGCTCTCTCATCCTGCTCTCTGCTGACAGAATAACCATCGCATTTTACTCAGTTATCCAAACTGTTATCAGTTTGCCCCTTTTCCCTCTCCCTTAATAATGGCCTGAAATGATGAAGCAAAATTGACAACCCAGAGTTGCACACTGCCTACCCCTGATTCTTCATGCAAACAGGTATCACCTCTACTAGGAAACAGGAGTTATTCCTCAACAACAGGTGATGGAACACCTTCTTTTTATGTTGGAAATCTTTTAGATGTATCTGCTGTCTATTTCTGTAGGTGTGAGCATTACTGAGATCTTTTTTATCTCCTTATCTTTCATGTATGTGTGCATGGAGCTTTACCTTCTTGTCTTTCTGAGTTCTGCCCTTGACAGATTTTACATGTTTGGGTTTCTAGGAGCTGATACCTTGTTTCATTTTAACATCTTTATGACTGTGCATGAATCATAGCTGCAATGCTGATCACAATGAAAGACTCCACAGAAAGGTCCTAGATAAATCCTGCTCCCTGTGCCTTTAAATAAGGTCATCCTTTCTCTCTGTGCAATCACTGCAACTCTGGAGCAAGGCCTTGGTCTCCAGGGGTGCCAAGTGGGCTCTGGCCCTAGAAAGAGAATTCAGTCCCCTCCAGACCCAACTAAACTTGTCCAGATTGCCAAGCTCTGCACCATCACCTGCATTCAGCACCCAGGGACTCCCTGTATGCTCTGTTCCCCCACTACTTGTCCAATGCCAAACTCCTTTTACTTTCCAGAGCCTGTCTACAAGTAAATCCCCTTATTGCCTGCCCATCCTCCTCCTCTTGCTGTCTCCATCTGCTCAGCCTGGCCCTCCCCCACCTCCATTCACTCCCTCCCTCCATTCCTTTTGTGTTCCCCTCACATGCCTGCTTGCAAGCTCTTTTCATGCTGTCTCTATGCCTGGATTTCTCTTCTTAAACCCCATCTGGCATGCATTCACTCTTTCTTCCTCCCACCTTATTCCCCTTCACAAAATTAACTTCAATGAGACTTAAACAGTGGCCTCTGCCACATTCAGAAAAATGCCTTTTGACTTATTCATAATCTGGAAAACTCACTAGCACCAGTGATCTGATTTACTTTTTCCAATAATCATGCCGGTCTCTCCTCCATTCCCTTTCTTCCCTCTTCCCTCTCACCCCCCTCCATGTTACACTTCTCTCTCGTTTGTTCTCCTTTTAACTTGAAGCTTTTCGGTGAATCTTTATCTGCATCAGAAAGTGCTGTGCATGTTCATGAAAGACAGGATTGAAATGAATGGGACCAAAACATCCTGATAACTCCAGACACTACTGAAGATGCTACAGCTGAGCTGTGTTAGTAAAGACCAGCCCAAAAGGGTGAGTTGAGAAATTATAAGTAGAGATTTGGCTTGTTTCAAGAGTGATTACCTGAGGTAAAGTCTGGTAACCCCTTCTTTAACAACAAAGAGTGGGTGTTTTGCCCTCTCAACTGACGGCAACAGAATCCACCAGGAACTCCTGTCTTCCAGCACATGGGAGAAAGACACAGCATAACCCAAGCACCCCACCTGAGATGAGTGACCCTTTTTAAAGCTTAGGATGATTGCATTTTACATGCTCTCCACATAACCATGCCAGACTTGGCACTCCTCTCCCACAAACACCAACTACAGAATTTCGCTGCTAACACAGGAGCAGTGTGCTGCCCATTTTGCAGGTAGGTAACCACATCTGTCTGCCCTGCCTTCTCCAATCTGAGCCAGAGATAATGTGTATATACCCAAAAATGAGCTGTGAAGACTATTTTTTCCTCCTAACATACACAAGAGAATAAAGATGTGTAGGCCACTTGATAATTTGTATGATGGTAGCATTCAAGAGGGCCTGTGAGAACTCACACATTGTGAAACTCCTACTCTGGTGAGTCTGTCACCCAAAGCCTCTAAGGATGTTCCCAGTGAAGGCAATTCCACTGCTGGGAAAAGTACTCTGGGAAAGCAGAGAGGGAAGGCACAGATGCCAGGGACAAGAATGAGATGCAAGGATGGCTCCTGACCAGCTGTAAAGGGTGGAGGAACCAAAAGTCGTATGACAGAGGCACAACAGACTCTCCTGACTATTCCTTCAGCAGTCCCCAATGACAATGTGAAACCATACAATGAATACATAACAGGTTCCATCAACATAGTAGTCTAGCATCAAACACAAAAAGCAGCACGTGTTTGCATGTTGGCAGTGAAACACAGAATTAGCATTTTCAGTAATAACAAAGGATGAGCAAAAAGATACCAAAACAACTTCCTTTGCAGGGTAGAACATCAAAATCTGCAATGGCACAAAACTAGACTGGAATGTGTATCTCAGGAGGCTGGTAATAGCAATAGCATTTTACCTCGAGTCCAGCCAGACTAATAATCAAGTTATTAATGTCCTAAGACTCAATACAGAATTCCTCACCCCGTAAGAAAAGGTGTCTCATTTCATGCGCAGGGAGATATTTCTGTCAAGTACAGCTCAAACCTTTCTCTGTGCTCTGACGGCTTTCTGGTTGCAAATCGCTTATATTAAATGGAGGGCAACTACACTTTGAAAACATATCTCAGGAATTAAAAATTAACAAGACTGCTCAGTAGCTTCAGTGAAGGAAACACAGGGCTAAATCGCTTGCAGATTTAACTCTCTTTATTCATTTGTAAGAGTCCTTCCAGCTAGAGCAGAAGACATGACACTGCTTCTGTGCTTAAATCTCAGTCTAGGCCTGCCAGTCTCAAAGCTATTGGTGAGGAGCAGATGGAGTTTCCGCAGATGGGATGACTTCAGCATCCCAGAATAAACCCCCTGTAATCCAGAAGGAAGTAGTTAGTGACCTGCTGAGCCATTTAGACACTCACAAGTCTATAAGACCGGACAGTATTCATACAAGAATACAGAGGGAAGTGATGGAAGAGCTCGCTAAGTCACTGTCCATCATTTATCAGCAATCCTGGCTAACCATGGAGGTCCCAGATGACTGGAGGTTGGCCAATGTGACAACCATCCACAAAAAGCACCAGAAGGAAGATCCAGGAAACTACAGGCTTGTCAGCCTGACCTCGGTGCCCAGAAAGGTTATGGAACAAATCATCTTAAGTGTAATCACATGGCACATACAGGACAACCAAAGGATCAGGCCCAGCCAGCATGGATTTAGGAGAGGTAGGTCCTACCTGACCAACCTGATCTCCTTTTATGAACAGGTAACCCAATTAGTGGATCAGGGAAAGGCTGTGGCTGTAGTCTACCTGGACTTCAGCAAAGGCTTTGATACTGTCTCATATGGCATTCCCCTAGAGAAGCTGCAGCCCACGGCTTGGATAGGGCCACTCTTTGCTGCGTTAGGAACTGGCTGGATGGCTGAGCCCAGAGTGTGGTGGTGAATGGTGCTGTATCCAGTTGGCAGTCATTAGTGGTGTTCCCCAGGGCTCAGTATTGGCCCCAGTGCTGTTTAATATCTTTATTGATGATCTGGACAAGGGGACTGAGTGCATTGTCAGTTCACAGACAACACCAAGTTGGGTGGGGTGTTGTTCTGCTGGAGGGTAGGAAGGCTGTGCAGAGGGATCTGGACAGGCTGGACTGATGAGCTGTGGCCAATGTTATGACGTTCAACAAGGCCAACTGCCAGGTCCTACACTTTGGCCACAATAATCCTGGGCAGTGCTACAGGCTGCGGGAAGAGTGGCTGGAAAGATGCCCAGCAGAAAATTACTTTGGGGTGCTGGTCAGCCAGACAGCTAAACATGAGCCAGCAGAGTTCCCAGGTTGTCAAGAAGGCCAATAATGGCATCCTGGCCTGTATTGGTAATACTGTGGTCAACAGAAGCAGGGAAGTGATTGTCTACCTGTACTCAGCACCGGTGAGGCTGCACCTCAAATCCTGTGTCCAGGGCTTCTCACTACAAGAAAGACATTGAGATGCTGGAGACTGTCCAGAGAAGGGCAATAGAGCTGGAGAGTAAGTCCTATGAGGAGCAGCTGAGGGAGCTGGGGGTGTTTAGCCTGGAGAAAAGGAGGCTTGGGGGAAACCGTATCACTCTCTAAAACTACGTGAAAGGAGGTTTTAGCAAGGCGGGGGTCAGCCTTTCCTCTCAGGCAACTATTGACAGGATGAGAGGACATAGTCTCAAGTTGTGTCAGAGAATGTTCAGGTTGGACATCAGGAGGAATTTCTTCATGAAAATAGTTGTTGAACATTGGAATAGACTGCCCATGGAGGTGGTGGAGTCACCATCCCTGGAGGTGTTCAAGAAATGACTAGATGTGGTACTTAGTGTCATGGTCTAGTTGACAAAGTGGTGATTTGTCAAAGGTTTGACTCGGTGATCTCAGAGATCTTTTTCAACATAAATGAAATTCTGTAAATTATTCTGTAATCTTGTTGGCATTTTTGTGGGCCAGAATTATTATTACAAAGAGCAATCACAACCTCCTATCTGAAAATAAATTTAACTTTTGGGAGATTGATTATCACTAACCATTACACTGAGAGGAATCTCAAGACTCCTGCTTCCAGTTTACTGACCTTCAGTTACTAACTAGTTGTCAAGAACTTGGTTCTTTTTCACAAAGAAGTTTTATGAGAGGGTGTAATTAATCGAAGCATCTGACTGCAGGAAAGTGCCAACACCTATGAAAGCTAATATTCAAGGATTTGTAAAGACTAATGCACCTTTCTAATAGTACTACAAAATCTATTTAATCAACAATTCATCCCTGAGCTTTTATCACTGCTAAACTAGCAGAACCCCAGAGACAGTCCTGGAGTTGAGAGAGTGATAAGGGCAGACTGTGTTCAGCAACCACCACACATTTCCTTTAAATTCACTAGAATTTTACTAAATTTTTTATTCTCTTTCATTAAGAAGAGCATTGAGTTCTATCACTGTGAAGCATCAGTTGCCTGAAGCTACCTTTATTATTTTTTTTTAGACTTCATTTAGACTATGTATTTACCAGTTTTCTTGTCAGGGCCTTAAAGGAGGGAGTCTACTGTTCTACATTAAAGCCCTATTACAAACTGGCACAACAGACCTCTGTTCTGGGTTGGTCCAAGGTAATTCTGGAAAAAATTTAGCAAGTAGTCAGTACAGGGGACACAGACTAAGTACCTTAGAAACAACATTTTCAATTAACTTTTCTTCACTGCAGTTTAGGAGCAATCTCTGCCCCATGTAAACAGTAGCATAGTGGTCTCCTCTCAGTGTTTGCTGTGCCATAGTGACAAGACCTTGGCACAAGTGATTTTTTTGTCAGGGGAATACTAGGGTAGAGAAAGACTTCATGGAGCCTCCATGCATGTACATACAGTGTGCATTAAAGTCAGGGAGCAGGAGAGATTAATGAAAACCTAATCTAAAACACCTTGTTACTTTACAGTAACAGTCCAAAATGCTGTAGCCATAAACAATGTTAAGATGTGGTTGATTTAGCCACTGCTGTGCAAGACTAAGTTTTATTTTGGTGCCTTTTAATAAGAGGAAAGGAAATGCCTCACATTGCTCAGCTATGATTCCTTTGGGCAATTAGGAACGACATCAACAGGCTAGAGGGAGGTTTGCCCAGAAAAATGAAGGATGTGGGCCAGAAAGCAACAGCAGCAGACCCTTGGAGGTTTGAAAGTAACATGAAGGATATCCAGAGGCAAGACTGGGAACATCTTAAATCAGGGAAAACAGCAGTAGCTGCATGAAGTCCATTCTGTTTTCAGGTTTACAAAAGCTCCTGCAAATGAGTGAGCCATGTGAAAACGTTAAAAGGTTACAGATAAGACATGGAGTAAACTCAGCTGTATGTGTGTCACAACCAGCAATATGCTCCATTCCTAACTAGAAGATCCTGGATACATTTTGGAAGGGACTCAAGCTGCCAGGCTCAAAGCCAACACAATCTGTGGGTGGGTGCTGGATGCTTGCCTTGAAATCCTCTCCTTGCCAGCAAACCTATGGAGTAACAATGGCATCAGTTTTGGAGGGAGATTTCATAGTATTCAAAGCTAGAAGAGACCACAAGTTGTTCTATGCGACCTCCTGCCACTAAATTTCACTACTGCCGTTTCTGTTGAGAATGATAATTTTGGCTATAATTAAGCAGTTGATTCTTCAGTCAACCAAGCTATCTGCATGCTGCAAGACTGTGAGCAGGAAGAGAACACAGAACTCAAATCCTTGCAACTACAGGTGTGGTACAACCACACATTCCTTGTAGGTGATCCACATACCTATCCTGAGAGAAAATCAAGTTGATTTCCAGGTCTCAGCTGAGCGATCAGGAGAATAATTTTTTCCTCCAGCAGATCCAAATCTGATCAGCAGTTTCACATGGGATATAAGACTATGAGACACTAGACCGGTATCTTAAAATGAGAACTCCCTCTACTATCTACTCTATCAGGGCTCTCATCTAGAACAGGGTCCTGTCCTTGAGGAGTCAAAAAAAAGTGAAAACCACTCCCAGAAAGCATAAATATGCTTCCTAACCCCTGTGGGCAGCCAGATGAAGTCTTAGAGCATGAGACTTTATTTTAACATCAGGATAACTTCCAGAAAGGAAATGGGGAAGAAGACAGGATGGAAAGATGAAGTAAAAAAATATAGCACTGTCTCAGTTGCAAATAAACCTGGCAATGTCCATCTCCAGTACGCTATGTGGGAAATTTACAGGCTAGACATTTTTGAAGATGACACTCAGAGGCAAAACCATTATTTAAATTATAAACTCCCAAATTCTTCTTCTAGCCCTGCCCCACCTTTGAAAAGCAGCAGCAGAAGGAACTTTTAACAAAGAAATTAAATGAAGGTAGACTAAGCCCACTGAGATGATTACATGAGAAATAAACATAACAGAAACCTGAAAAATGAGAGAGCAAACTAAACTCACTGAGAGATAACAAAGCAAGCATTCATTTGAAAGTGGAAAATTGAACCAGTTTATTCTGTATGTTAGGAAATAAATATTAACAATGCAACAACATTTTCAGGTGAACTAATGAGTGCAAGGAGCAGAAAAATAAGTCATGAATGAGGAGTAAGCAAGCGTATTTTAGGGACAGAGGGAGATGAAGCGCTATGTCAGCATGAGTTACCTAGAGATGAAAGATGAAAAACATGACTCATTCATTATTTGTAGAAGTATTTTCCAAATATTTGGAAACAGCCACCATAGTTCCAGCATTTAGCAAATAAAGATTATAAAAGATAGGCTGACATTATCTTTCTAAAAGACTAACACCTACATTTTTTTTAACCCTCTGAGATATTTATGAGTAGCCAGGGGGTGCACTCGGAATTGTGAAATTTAATTAGTGAGTCACTACAGAATTATGAAGCGTAAATCAGGCCAAATTAATTTTTATGCATTAGTTGTTAGTCTTGATTCAGGTGAGGAACCAACAGATCCAACCTAACAGACCTTCAAGGATATTTGCTTTTTAATCAGTTTCCATGTGGATGGGATTGCCAAATAATCCACTTCATTCATTAACAGCAATTTTAGAGAATGGGGCTCATTCTGTAGATGGCATGTTAAAAAGCCCATCAGCTATCACCATTGGGAAAGCTTTTTATATAAAGAATGGGAGCATAGAGGCAGATACCTAAATCTGGAGGGTTTGTACCCTGCCCTGAAGCTGGTGAGGAGCAGACCACCGACAGGGCTGTATTGTCATAATTCATTGATGTTTTACATCAAATACTAGAACTTCACCAACCCTTGCACTATATTCTCCAGACAAAGCTCTCCTGGCAGTTTCCAAAGGCAGCTGTTGCACACAGACAACCAGAGCTGGGAAAGGCTTGGTGCTTTATCTCAAGTCACATAGCATGCATCTGGGTTTGTGCCGGGGAAGCAGTCATGGTTTTGCCAAAGGGAATTATGAGAGCAAACTATCAGTGGATTTAAAAGATGTGCTTGCTTCTATCAAGGTCATGCTGAGTGCTGTTGCTAGTATCAGTCCCACTACTGGAGCAGCAGAATTTTTTTCTTCATATCCCTTGTCTGTTTCTAGCTCCCCTTACTGTGGAAAAATTCACGTGGTCTTGCACTTATCATCAGAAATACTCAACTCTATGCCCATACTCCCGGTGCTCATCAATCTTTTCACCTCCCTCTGGCAGTCAATCCCTGATTTTGGCAAGTTCTGCCTCCCATTCTCTGCTCAGAGCAGAACAGCATTAATGAAGACTAGCAGCTATTTCATTGTAACAAGGATACCATGCTTTATAAATCCAAGCAAGTAATACGGAAGTAGCATCCAATCACACTGTGCTGTGGTTGTCTGGTATCAAAAATGGTGGTATATGAAGCATCTGAACAGGGCAAGGGTTATTTCAGCTTTTTATATGTGACCACTTGAAACTTCTGCACCAAGTACAGAAACTCAGAATGAAATATCTGCTCTAAAAATCCTTAGCTGTTCAGTTTCTTCATCTAATGCAACAGATAGTGGTTTCTATATGCTTATGTACTCTTCTTTTTAACTTTCATCCAGAAACAGACAGAAAAATTCCTCTTAGAATGTTTTATTGTTTTAAAGCCATGGTAATAGTGCTTGAGCTGCAGTCGAAAAACTAATCACTCAAGTTTTAAAATCATGGTGATCCAAAGGATGTTGTCAAATGTACAAGGCAGGGATATTGGGACACAAACCGAATAAAACCCTACAAAACCAAAACCCACTCAAACCCCAGAAAATACTATTATTGTACACTAAGATGTGAATAACTGAACCTGATGTCTCTAGCCAAATGGCAGCAATCTTTTATACAAAACTTGGAGGTCAATATGGTGCGCACCAAGAAGGTATTTGCTGAAAGCACAAAGGCAAAATACCTTCCTTGTGGACTTGGCAAATTTTGTTCAGTGATACCACTCAGCCCAACCTAGTCTCTGGGTTATTTCATATGGCAGAGTTTCTGTGATCGTTCTTCCAGCGACACTCTGGACAACTTGATTTTCTGTTGATGGCTCATTTTAAGTTCTGGCTACACAGGAGCAAGGGGCTCCTGTGTTTTGCTTAGCAAGATTAAAGGAAACATTCATAAATTTTTAAATCTGCTTTCTGGCCCTTCCTCCATTCCGTGAAAATGGCGACTTGAAAACAGTTCGCTTCAGAGTAGTTTTGCAAACCAAGGTTGTAAATTAAACTCAGCAAGTAAGTGTTAGGCCCCAACTAAGCTGGTACTGTCTCTGAAGTCTTTGTAATCACTGCTCTCAAAAGAATGCGAAAGTTTTAAGAAATAGCCTCATATTAGAAGGTAGTTAAACCCCACCCATTCCTAAACCTGCACCATTCAAAAGCAACTTCTGCAAAGAATCCCCAAAGTATTTGCATGTGCCATCAGTAGAAGGTATCAGAATTATCTCCAAACTACTAAACAAATTGAAAGAAATCACTTGAGACCCTGTGTTTAATAAAGAGCTGTGGGGAGACTCTGTTCTATATTTTCAGTTCCTCTGAATATTTTTGTTGCAGTGAAATGAACTAAAGGACATAGGTTGCAGATCAGCCTGAAGCAAACAAGCACATTCAAAGATAATATTCCCAGTGAGATATGTAAAAGGTGCTTTAGGTTCCCTGACTTCTTAGGGCTCATACATACTGTCCTGTTAGAGTAGTGGGGGAAGATACTACCCACTGGTTGACCAAACACACACACTCACAGGTGAAACAGCAGGTAGTAGTTTATGTAAAGGCAAGATATTTTTGATTTGTAAAGGAACAAGGGGTTGTCTCTTTCAGGGCATAGTAACTTAACAGTGAGCCAAAGCCAGCAATGCAGGCACAGACAATAATGATAGTGTTATACTGCCTTATACTGCAGACTTCTATGCTTTGTAGGAGCACTGCAGTCTAGATATGGTGGAGACAGGAGAAACGCATTCTGACTTTCTTCTGACTACCAGCTCTAAGCTTGGGGGAGGAAGGATGTCTTTCAGTTTTATTGCTGTGTGTATTTATTTGGCTAGTACTTCCATTTCCCCTGCCTCATCATTAGGTGGTTTCCCCAGCTTCACCAGGTAGAGAGTTCATGTTGTTAAAAGTGGCAAGTGGATAACTTTTCCATAAGCAATTCAGGTGAAAGTGGCTTGAAAGGCAGAGCACTGAAAAGATAGGCCCCAAAATGAATTCAGTTAATGGCTCTGCAAGAGAATTCCAGTATGATTTAATTTCTCTATTGACACCCTTTATAACCCAGCTAATGTACTTCTTAGCCTTGTGAAGACAATGTCGGGACTAAGCTGGTAGTGCTAGAGATACTCAGATTTGGTGATGATGGGTAGCTTCAACAACTTCCATAATGAGTGGCAATGGGCAGTACAGTACATACACTTATCTCTTTACAGGTATGATATAAATAAAAAAGAAAATGAAACTCGCAATCCCTCTTCATCAGCTCTGAGTCCTAAATAATTGATTCTGGATTTCCATACTTTCAATATACAGAGTCTAAACAGGTTCCATTTAGTTTAATTGTTATAAAAGTTATAATCATTAAACATCAGCAGCAAATACTGCATCAAGCAGAGAAAAAATTAAAATATCTCAGCAATCCCAGCTTGCCCATAAAAATGGCAAAACCCTCCTTCCAGTCTAGAAACTTCTGGACTTTGTTCTCCCTCTCCAAATTGAATTAAATTGCAAGTGACCTAACTATTTTCTGCACTCTTAACCTTTAATATTATTTCTCTTTATCTGGCAATACTTGGATTGCAGTCCCAGAAGCAGATTCCATTAAACCAGACAAATCATGGCAACACATCTCCTGTGTTGAGAGAATGCTGAAGGCAGTGGTGTAAGGGGGCTGCACACTCTGGTGCTCATCACTTTCCTTCTTCCTGGCACACAACAGATGCAGTCGGCAGAGTGCCATCTGCCAGGTCCCTGCAGCCCTGACCCCTTCTGCCCCCCTCTCTGAGACACCAGTGGCTCGCAAGGAGCCAGTGCTTGCTCTTTTCATCATAGCTGCCTTTTACACCCAGTGAGCCTCCTTTCATAGGCAACTTTTTTCACTTGCTTATTGTCTGGCTCAGAGGAATAGATAGTTTAGGGAGGCTCGTTTGTTTGTTTCTTGAAACAAGTAAGTATTGAGGGCAGTGCATTGCCACATTTTCCAAACAGTTCAATAAAAGGGAGAATTTTTATATACGGTGACTCACTACCTCATAGGACCACTCTAGAGAGAAAAAAAATGACAGTGTTGAACTTTGAGAGTTTTGAGTTGTAGACTTTCAGTTAAACAAGAAGAAAGTTAAATAGTGTCTTGTTCAATACCTTTCTTTTACTCATAGTGGCTGAATGTGCAGAAAGATTTTTAAGCATGTTCTGATCTTTTGTTGAGGATTTGGAAAGGCTGGAACATTAAAACAGTCATTTTCTACAGCTTAAGAAAAACTCCAAACCAAAACTCCAAGGACAGCAACAAAACAGAAAGCAGTTTGTGGTGGCCCTCACTACCCAATACCTGCCATTCAAAGGTGAGTTTGACTTGTGCATTGCACTCACCATCAATGCAGATCAAGGTGAAGGCATTCTGAAACAGCTCTACTACAAATCAAGACTGTAACTATAACGAAAAATGATGGAAACAAGTTTCATCAATTGATAGATTTCTTTCTGCCTCCCTTGTTTGAAGGCTAAGTGAGCTTTATCTCTTCCTAAAAGGAATTATATATGGTTTTTTTTTCTGTTTTCACATAATCAATGTCTTCAAAGCATGTGAATCAGATGACAGAAGAATAAAATAATAAGAAAATTATTTTCTCCCTCTATTTTTTAACTCCCCATCACGTTACTACTTGAACCTGAAGTAGTTCAAGTTTCTGGAGACCCCCACCTGCAGATGGGTGTCTTTGAGAATAGGAGAAGGTCTCCATGCTACAGCCTATACACTTGGCAGCAACTCCTGCAGGTGCAGCTGAACTCCCTCTGAGACAGCCTGCTCAGGGACCTCCATCCAAACACTGCTGCCACTTGGGTACGGTGCTGCACAGCCCACCTGGGGAAGAACAGGCACTGCAGCTCTAGTAGCTCGGTAGCACTGAGAGTTTTAGCCAGCATGGAGAAATGCAGTGTTATCCAAAATACAGATAGTCACGACCTATGAACAAAGTTAACGCTATCCCAGGCAAAACCAGCACAATATCCCAGGAAGGTGGGGAATTAACCACTGTTTTCAACTGAGGAGGTGGAAAAAAGCAAACACCCTACATAATTTTTTATATATCTTCCCTATCTAGCGCTTCCCACCAACTATGAGGATACCTAGGTGATTCTAGAGGACAATGTGCATTACTCGTGACTTTATAAAAAAGTACTTTTGTGTTGCACCTGATATTTTGGTAGAAGCTTCCTATACACATCTACATATATTAAGAGACACTGGTCCTTCAGTAAAGCACCCTGGCACTAAAAATCATATCCAACACCTAACCCAGGGTTGGACTGGTCAAATATACCACTGGTTGGTACCATGCCATCTCTGTAGGAACACAGCCACATGGAGGAGACGGAAAACTCTCAAACTTTCAGTTCAGTGAAGATCAAATTAAACTCAATTGTTATTTTTCTTTTCACTTTCCAGAAGGCTTTTCACTGCTTCTGCTCTAAACAACACTGAGTCCACAGTTCAGGAAGGAAAGACAATTTCTTTAAAACGGGACACAAAACTTAAGCACCAAGGAGCTATGACATTTAAGAAATTAAAAGAGTGGGATGAAGCAGGATTTTCTTTAGTGCTTGACCATTGCCATACTCAAGTTTACTTTGTATTTATTTACTGCCTAGTATGAGAATTACTGGTGAGCTCTAGATAATAATCCTGTGGTAAGTTAGGCTACCACAGGGGCAGCATGCTAATTGGTTTCATACCCTCATAAACCAGAATAATTTCCCAGAAAAATTGTTCAGAACAAAACCAATGACAAGCCTTGCTCACAAAATACTAATCTGTCTTCAAATTGGGTTACTTCCCAGATATTATTTAAAATTCAGTTTAATAAACTTACAAACAAAAGAATTCTGTGAGAAAGAAACCTGTTATTTATGAAGACAGCTAAATGGTAATTACTTTTTCCCAGTGATGGAAAAAAATACAAATCTGCCCTGGGATCATCAGACCATCACATGGGTGAGCGGAGAACACTCACAGAGGCTGCTGTAGTGTCATACCAGAGAAAAACAGCTGGACTTTGGTCTCTTTAATTCAATAGAAAGAAAGCAGATCTTAACCTGTGCGCGAGAGATTCCTGAACCATTAAGCTGTGGTTCAAATAGGAAAAACACCCATAGCAACAGTAAACAGAAGTTTACAATTAAAAAGGCCAATTGCTCACTGTGCAGGAACTGTTTTTTTGTAAGAAAATCCACAGAAATACAATGCCAGGGGCCTGCAGCTGCATGTAGTCCTGCAGACACCACATATACAGCCACATTGCCCAGTCCTTCCTCCATAGATAGAACCAAAACATTTCTCTTACACTATAGACTTTTGCTACAGTTTTGGAGTTTAAAAGCTGTTTCATGCTTTGAAAACCTGGTTCAGTCTGCCCTGTAGGAAGCCAAATTGGAAAAAGCAGAGAAGTTGTCTGGCCTTCATCAGTTGTGAATCACCCATATGTGATAGGATGTTACTGTGTTTTAGCCACAAAGAAGCATGATAATGCCCTTTGTACAACAATCTGGACTTACACTCCTCAAAGCAGCCAAGGTCATGTTCACCCTATATGCACACAGGGACCCTTAAAGTCAACAGGAACAATATCTGCACTGAAAGGTAGACTTTTGCCTGAAAGACATGCTGAACTAAGACATGGAGCCATAAGTTTTCACACATACATCTTCCATGCATCATACAATGGCAAAATGTATGTGCTTTGCACACATGGATTCATCACATGCATTTTATATTAAGAGGTGACTACACTGCTGAATTTAGCAATTCCCTTTGTTCTCATCTATTAATATTTTTTCATATGACAGCTTCCCACTTGGTCTCTAGATGCTGATCTTGCTTTGGAAAACTACACTCTATGGCTTTCCCCAGTCGACAATGAAAAGTCAAACCATAGTCTGCCTTCCATCCTGCCCTAGGCAGAGCAGAAAGACACCGAAAGACACAGATACTGACAGAGCAGACTTTCTACAACAAATGTTTCTAAAGAAAGTCAGAATCACAGGCAATCTTTAGTCATACATCACATATGTTGTTTTTCGGGGGGTGTCCATTTTTATTTTCTAATGAAGGAAGATTCATAGGAAACTGCATTTTTATTAGTAACTCTACCCCAGTCCATAACTCAGCCCAGGACTGTCCTGCACAACCTTAGCAGAGACAGTGTGGGAAGGGAGGGAACTGACAGAGCCACTTAGCACTGCATCATGTTAAGTTCTCCTTCCAAGGGCCCGTGCTAACCAGGGAGATGAAGCTCTCCTCCTACCTCTGCTCCTGCTAGGAAAATCTTTGCTCAATGAACCCCTTCTGGCTGACCTGCCTTTCAATAAAACCAGGAAATTCTCATGCACTGTGAAACAACAATCTCGGTGCCTCTAGCATTGCTAATAACCACCTAAACAATACACACTTGCTAATGGTCCACCTACAAGTGGGTATTATACTGTGATTATACTACGAACACAAGCATCATGAATCACAGACCTTGAATCCTAGTCTCAATTCTGTTCCACAGTAGCATCAGCTTTCCCCACGCTCCAATTGCCTCTTGCTCCTGCACATCATCCTTTTCTTCTACAATTCAGTGCTGTAGCCAGTATCTACTACTGCCTGCATTTTATGTGGTGAAGTAGAAGGAGCTAGTCAAGAGAGTGCAGAAGGGCAAGTTTTCTCTCTGCTAATTAAGTGCACGGAGTTTGCAGTAATGGTAAGGGATGGACATGTGGGTGGAAGGTATGCACTGCCCTCATTTTCCAGATTCTTCCTTTTCTTTGATTTTGTGTCAGCAATGCTGCATGTACATCAGCTTTTGATTTTTACGCCTTTGTGGCTTAGGGCCATCAGGGTTGCTATATACACACAAACATACAACATAGCTGTTTCACAACAAAGATTTTTGTGCATTAATGCTGCAAAGGATTTGCCGTCAGAAAGTGTTACTGAAAAATGAGAACATCAGTTCTAGCAGCAGATTGATACAAAGAAGTGTTATTTAAAACACAAAGAGAAGAAAGAATGGGAACATGAGGAGAAAGGGAATACCAAATTCTTTTGCAGATATTTATTAAACAAAAGGATTGCTCAGATGTATTTGTCCAAATTATTTTCTGATGTAGCTTCATAGGCTTTAGAGGAGGAGTGAGAATGAAAGTATCTGCTCTTGAAGTGCATCATCTGTTCACCAGACTCATGTAGGTGGGCAGATTACCTTTAAAACAATAAATTAGAATATTCTTTTTAAAAGAAACTGCTGGATGCAGCTTACTCAAGACAGTTTGTCTGCATTGATCTTATCTTCTCACAAATGAGTCAGTAGAAACAGGACTAGAAACTAATTAAAAAAAAATTCAAGCATGACTCTGAAAAAACCTATGAAGTTTTTTTAATAATTCAGAGTTACACCTGCAACCCTGAACTGACCTTGCAGATGAGTTAACTTTCCTGGGACGACACTTGTTGTAGTAAACAGAAAAGACCAGAACCACCATAGGTGTTACCTCTTCTCATTTACCTCCATCAGAAAAGGTATACTGGCCACTTGAGATTCTGTTCATTTTTTCTTTTAACCAGGTAGGCTTGCTTCTGTTTCCCTAGCCCTGAGAAACCTGGTTGAGGCTCACTAAGGAGTATTCAGATGAACGAGGAGGCACTATAAGGACTGTCACTACAAATTTGTAGTTGTTCAAGAGGGCTCTCTTATAGAAGGAAGACCACAGCAAACTTAACAACTTGGGGTACATGGCCTGAGAGCTGGATTGCTTTTTATTTTGTTTCCACATTGCATGTGACAATGAAAGGTTGTGACATTCTAAGTGGTTCCAGACTCCATCAGGCTGTCCACAATGAATTAAAAAACAATAAAATCCAGATGCTTTCTCAAGTAAACACTTCCTTTCTCAGCAAAGCAAATTAAATGCAAAGGATACTGCTGAATGTTTTCTTGTAACTTGTTTATTTTATATAAGGTATCTTATACTTCACTGGCACTTAAGTGTTCTCCTTTCAATACAGTAAAGACCCTGGCACTCTTTTCCTATATTTCTGGTGATGGAAGCCAAAACCTTGAGAAAACATCTCACTTAAATAAATTATTTTAATTTGCTTGTAGATATTTAATGAAGCCTGCACCTAAAATAACACTGACAAGTTTAATTGGCTCCTGGAGCACAGCTTACAATGAGCTGAAGTAAAATAAAAATATTATTTCTTAAAAACTCTTAAAAACAAAAAAGAAAATTCAACTTTCAAAGTGCAGAATTTGTGTTCCAAACAAGGAACAAGTAATTGTTTACCAGCAAAAGAAAAACATACATATTTTTATTAGCAGACTGAAAAAGCAAATATTAGTAAACTCTCAAAAATGACAAAATAAATTCATGTGTTAGACCATTGTTGTCATCTTCTAAAACATCGTCCATAACACAGGTAAGGACCTTTAAATCAAGTATCAGTATTACCCCTAAGTAGGACAATATTCTTGAGAAACATTTCAAACATGAGATTCTAGTTGCAATGCCTTGGAATTTCCTTAAAAATCAAAACCAAAACATACACTTCCAGATCCTGGCCTGTAGATGACAACAGTGTCTCAAACCTGGGTGGACCTAAAGAAGAATATAAATACTCTGATGTTGATGCCCTCAATACCTAGAACTATTGAAAGAAAGGTATCCCTATAGATGCTACTTTTAGTCCTTTTCTGTTGTGAGGGTACTTCAATTTTCACTGTTCTTTCAGTGCTCCTGGGTTATAATGAAAAAAAAAAAAGATGGTAACTATTTGCACAGCCACTCTCTTTCCATTAAAGCCCAGCAGCACAGCAGACAAACACATCTAGCCTTTAGTAGCAACAACAGGGATCTGTTTGTCAGAAGATAGTGGCTTCATTCCTCTTTGCAATACATGTGGCCTTCCATAAGATCCACCCCGGCTCCCACCGAGCTTCAGCAGTGTCAAGGTGGAAGGCAAAAGCACTAAAGCAAATTTATTCTAAAATACAGTGCTTGTAAGGATTCTACGAGGCATTGCTTGATCCAGAAGAAGCTCTGAGAGATTAAACAATTCTATACCTACTTTTTCTTCAATAAAAGGATGAATTTTCAAGCTTAAAAGATTGCCAGGAAGTTTTTTGGTGTTTTTTTTTTTTTAATTCAGGATCTTTAGTTAGTATGCCTCAATCTGCCTAAGGGGAAACCTTAACCCCTCTCCCTCATGCCCCCACCATATCCTATCCCTAATCTTGTCATCTTGAAAGGCAACAAGAGATTTCAACATAAATTGATAAAAAAGATCCAACTGTATTTAATATAAAGCTTGTACTCCAATAACGCTCAGTGTAATCCTGGAAACCAAGCAGACCTTTCCTTTTTGTGGGACTTTTTTCCCCTTTGAAGAAAACAGAAAAAAATAAAAAAAACAAAGAAAAAACCAGGAAAATATGAAAATCAGCAACAACAAACAAGTGGAATGAGGTAATGCTTGGGAACAACTGAAATTGTTACTGTAGCCATTGCTCCATGCTTTAAGATGTTAGGAGATCTGAAAATATTTTTGCGTGATAAAACCTGACATCAAAGGCCTATGCTTTTTTCTGATGCAGATCCCATTGCTACAACTAAAAACTGGTCACTTCCTCACACCCATCTTACTTCGACTAGCTTTGGGTAGCACTGAGACAGGGTCTCTCCCCTCTTCTCTCTGAGTCCATGGTAACTCCAATGAAATCAGTGGAAGGCTGCTGGATGCTAACCTCTCATGGAGGTATCAGTCCCACTGTGACTTTAGAGCAAGGAGATTTTCAAATCACTTTATTTTAGCTGTTAGACACCCTTAGTTCTGAGAAAAGGGTTTTTCAGTCTTGCAAACTGTTGAAAACACATACTTCTAACTTATCACACATTCTGATAAAGCGATTTGGAAAGCCTTGAAAAAAATCCTTGAAAGGAAAAAGGGGGTGAAACATTCTTTAAAGATGGCTTAGATAGAAAGAATATAAATTTCTTCTGACCAGGCCACATCACAGAGGTTTACTTGATAAAAGCAACATGTTGATTTATTCTATTCCTTTCCCCTGCTGCCCAAGCCGTGAAATACAGGCAGATGATGCAATCCCTCTGAGAGAGAACGAAAGGGATAAAAAAAAAAAAAAAAAAAACGAGAAAAAGGGGAAAAAAAAGCCAGCAAGCAAGGCAAGAGGCTATTTCACTGCGTAACATATTGCTGGCATGTCCGAAGTTACATAAGTTGTTCCTGAAGGGACTGCAGGAGCTCCTGAGTTCACTGCACTGCAGGCAGGAGTAGAACTAGAGTATTCCAGACCCCTCCATCCTCAGAGCTCAGAGCCCACCCTGGCAATGCTTCCATTCTCCTTCAGCCCAAGCAGGAAAAGCATCCGAAACAGACTGACAATCTTAAAAACCAAACAAAGCTGTCATCACCATTTGTGTTTATTAAAACCAGAATCAAACCCAACACTGGTGATTTCTCCTAACTAAAGATTAGCAGAAAGTCTTTTGTTCCAGTGTCTGAACGCATCAAACATGCTTATCCTTTCAAAACAAAATACAACAAAGCAAGAGCAGAGGCAGGAATCACAATTTGTTCTAAAATTGTGTGTGTTCTTTACCAATTTCTGCATAGTATGTTTTCAGAACTGAGACACTGAAATTTACTTGACCTCAAAATCATTCTTTCTATTTATAAATGAGATATTAATTATGCAGTGTTGATTTGCATGTGAAATAACACAAAACTAAGTTAACATAAAGTTACAGCATTAGATTATTTGATAACGTGACAGGTTCATTTTTTCAGTGTAAGAAATTATTTTAATATAATGTATGTATCTATTATCTACACATGGGACAGATGAAATTCCCTACGAAGTCTGGAAAGGCTTGCTTTATGTCAGTGTAGCTTTGAATTAAACAATATCTAGGGTATTGCTAAATTCTTTTGCTTCTCCCATTCTCATTTTATTGCAACATGAGTCTCATGATATTCAGCCTTTTGGAAAAATTCACTAGGCTCTGTTTTGAAAGAAACAGCTTAGAGCATTCAGTTTTCATTTATATGAATTGAAATAAAAGCTACATTAGTTTTTTTTTTTATCAGCAGGGATTTTCTTAAAATGTGTAATAGTTGAATTCTTTAAAAAACAGAAGAGAAATGGAAAAAAAAAGAAAAATCAACCTCCATTTAAAAAAAAAAATCACATGAAGTTCTCCATAGTACAAGAATAATTAAGGTCCAGATCATTCAGTTATGTCCAATTTGAAGAGAAGTGTATTTATTTTAAAACTACAAGGTCTTACTAGGTTTCATCTTGCCTGTCACAACCAATTAGTTCTGGAAAATTATACATAAGGGCAGTGCATCACGAAAAATCAAGCCACAGTTATAACAGTATAAAAACAGAAACACAATAATATACAGATATCAATTACACCTTCTTTCAGCTTCTTACATTCAGGAATCATCACCCTTAGTGGACATCTGATCTGTACTGAGCAGCAGCTAGATGCACAACAGGACAGCCTACAGCAGGAAGTGAAGAACCTGGTCAGACAGAAAAGTAAAGGAAAACAAGATAGAGGGAGCGTGGTGCTCAGTGACATTCTTGCCTTAGAGCTTCATGCCAAAAGATCATGACAAAACATTAGGCATGTCCTAGGTTGTCTGAAAATACTATATAATGCCAGCCATGGACAAACACTTTTTTTTTTAGCGCTTGTCTTCTGACAAAGGAGTCATCCCAGATCCCTCAAAGGTCAAACCAGCAGAGGAGGTGACTCAGGAGGGCACTGGTACAGATGTTCACTTGTTTACTGCCTGCTTCAGTCCACCCCAAGCTTCCCCATCATAACAGCTTCTTAAAAATATTTATAATGCATGGCAAAAAGCTCGCACTGATGAAACATCAGCTGAACTCATCAGACCAAATTTTGCTGAACACTTAAACACAGTGGGCTTCAGATCTGCTCTCTCAACAGATCTAATGGCCAACATTCACCTAGTTTGACTGGTATGTGGATCTGCTCAAATATCTTGAGGAACTCTGTGTTGTTCTCTTTTCATGAAGAATCAAATCAACAAACAAAATAAATAATGGTTCCTCAAGAGAGCGCATGGTTGTGGCTGGACAGTGAGATCGTGAATGTTCTATCTGTACTTGATTTGGGCTCTGTTTTCCATCAACATTGCAGTTTAGACATATCTAAACCTTTCTGAAAACAGTACAACCAGAACAACTAACTGAAGAGTGGGACCCAAGAGCCTTTGTTTACACTTTTGAAACACTGATCAGATCTGATAAGACCAGCCCTATCCATCTCCAGACATGGGATAAACACTGTAATTTTCTTGCTACCACCCAGTGACGGAAGCACTCATCATATCATCACTTGCAGCAATTCCAAAAGTCTTTGACACTGAAATGGCAGACATAACCTTAACTGACCCTGGCCTGACCTCTGCTACCTCTGACAGCTCCAGGAAAGAAATGGCTTTTTGGTTGGTGGACTGTCTGACTTGTAAACTTGCGGGGTTCTATTCCTCTGCAAAGTCACAGAGAAGAGGGCACCGTGCACCCAGACTCACCCCTTTGGCAGTCAGGAAGCTGATAATAGCAGCAAGGACCTCTGAAGATGAGATGTTGGCTGTACACTTGTTTACCCTCTTCTTGGAGGATAATTAACCTGCCCCCCTTGTTACCTACATGTTTGAACTAACTGTGTCACAAAACAGTAAGCAAATGTCTCTGGGATGGACCATATCTTATTACTCAGAATGAACACTGAGTATTTCAGGTTCTCTCAACAGTTGTGTCAAAACTTAGTGTTGCCCAAATCAAAACCTTGTGTTTTTTCCCACCTTAAGTTCAGACCTTTCCTACTTCTCAATCACATTAAGGCCAGTTCTGATTTAGGCCTCCCCAAACATCAACTGCAATCCAGACACCAGAGGGTAGCTTCAGATCAGAATAAGTTGCAGTCTCTGGGCCACATTTGGGATCTTTACTCTCTATATCTTATTGGTTGATGTCTACAGCTATCCCAAAGGACCTCTGATGGACTAGTTTTCTGCCTCTGAGCTTGTTTAGAGACCTTGAGATAAGTTTATCAAGTTATTTAAATCATGTGTATGACAAGATTTATATACAGATAAAACCAGCCAAGATGGCAGAAAAAGCTTTGAAGCTTTATTCCAGAATCTCTCCTGTCTTTTGTTTCCAGAAGACCAGCAGTACCGCAAATAAAGCTGCCACTGATTTCATTGCTGCCACCAGGCTGACACCAATGAAAAAACAGAAATTTGGCCCCAAATGTCCCTGTCCCCTTACATGTTTGTAAAGTGGGAGATGTAGGACAGTTCCTATTTATCACAGGATACTGGCTGAGGCTGATGGTGAATGTTGTTAATAATAGGAATAAGAAAAAGAAAGGAAATTAAAATCTAAGTGGTCAGAACAAAAGCGTTGTTTGATATTGCATGCCAAGCCAAAGGGGAGAGACTTAAAGATGTTAAATCCAGAATCACTCCTGATGTTCATTTACAGACCCACAACTCTCAAAGGGATACAACAGCACTTCAGAATATTTAGACTTAAAAAGAAAAAAACAAAAAATACAGGCCTGCAGAACATGGACCCACACATTTCTCCATGTTTTATAGACTCTCAATCTGAGATTTAACCTTAAATCTTACTTAAATAAACAAAGTAAGAAACATTTAACATTTTTATTTTGCAACAACAGCCGTAGAAATATAGATCAGTGGTGGTGAACACTGCGGCTGTGAGCCCCAGTCTCCCAGTGTCTTGGAGATTGGGACACCACTGACTAAACCGTGGACAAAGTCCCAATACTGCCATGACACTCACTGCTAGAGTAGTCCAAACCAGCATGCCTCCACAGCAGAGAAAAACAGCTTGCTGCCAAGGATTTATGTAACAGGTGTAAACAGCTGAGAAAATACTCCGGCAAACCTACACACTAAGCCCCAAACCCATCACCAAGACAATAAAAACAAAGAAAATAAATAGGGGGAAAAAATCCAGCAATTCTACAAACACACTGACTATAATGTTAAACAAATATGCCAAATTACTTTGAAAATTGCCAAACGATGTACTACTAAGGTTTCCTCCTGCACAGTGTCAGTACTGCAGCCTCAGGTCTGGTTAGGATCACTGCTGTGAAAAGTAAAACTTGTGGGATAGGCCACACAGTTTCTTTGGACAATAAATTATCTTTAGACTGGTTTGAACAGCATCAAAGTGCATACAAAATTCAATAGAAAAATTTCAAAGTCCCTCAAAATTCAATGACAAAAATCTCATTTGTGTCAGCACAATCAGGTTTTAGCCTCGACCTTATGTTATGCTTGTTACAGAATATGAATCTTGGATAAAGCAAGTAGTGCATGCATCAACAACACAAGAGACATCCTTATTTTGGGAAAACTGTCCTTTGGAAACTGCAATATTTGTAAGTTGAAATGATGATGTGCTCTGTTCCCAACACTGACTTTGTACCAGTCATTGCAGTTTTCTATGTATCAGTGGCCACAGCTGTAACAGAGAGTGAAAACCATTCCCACAAGCACTTTGTTTTTAAAACTCATCCAAACTGAGTGGAGAGGAAAAGTTATACCCAGAGCTATAGTATGATATCATTAAGCATTGACACTGAGTTTAATAACCAGCAAAACTTTTCCACTTCCACTGAATTCTTTTTCTTTCTTTTTGTTTTACAGCCTGCTGAAACAGTGATAGTCTACATCTGGTTAGTGTCTGGTTCAAGACAGACATCAAATAGAAAGCCCATGTTTGGGATGAAAGAGGCAGGCATTCATTGCACTGGTCAGAAGAGCCTTTTAACACTTTTCTACACAGAAGCAGCGGGAGTCAGGTGGGGAAGTGTGAAGCAATTTTGGGGACACTGTTCTGCTCTCTGAACCCCAAACAGTTCAAATTTAGTTTTCTCAATCTTTCTTTTCTCTGAACAGAGACTGTGTTTAATAAAAACAATGAAATACACACTAAGATCCAGCAATTTCAAGTGTTTCCAACAGCAAATGCATCATGTGTATAAAGGGAAAGCAGGAAATGAATTGTTCAGTGATAGCTTTATCATACATGACAGCCCAAAAGACCCTTTGGTGTTACTCACTAGAGAAGACAGGAAAACCAAGTGGTCAATATGTGGACGTAGCACTGGCAAAAAATGGAAATCAGCATTATATAGGCATACTATTATAGAGGGACATCCAGCAATGAAGTGATGAACACATTAGAGCAAAAATAGAGGTCAATGAAGGCTACAAATGAGGACAGAAACTATGCTCCCCAATAAAAGTAGTGAGAAAAGCAATGTAAAGTGGTATTTCTGAAATTTCCATGTCTCCTAGATTATCAACATATGCTCCTTAAGCACCACTGTGATCAGTTTACTTCTTGCAACAATAGATGATTAATTACTTAATGCTGTAATGGATTGTATTCAGTCTCTTTGAAATGCAACCCAGCATGTAGAAAAAGCATTAAAAAACCTAACATAATTAGCCTGATTGCTGGAAGAAGGTATCAGAAACAAAGGCAACCTTCTCCTTAAACACGGGCACAAATCACCTTATGAATACAGGCACATGCTACACATGTGAAGGAAAAAAAGATCTTTCAGTGACTATTTCTGTAAGACAAGAAAGTAGGACCAAAAAAAACCAGAGAAAAAAAAAGGCAAGCCAAATCAAGCCTCACGAAGGCAGACAAGCCGAGGGAGGACCGCATGACTAAGCACTGGTCTCACTGACCCCACCCCCTCAAGCAGCGTTTTGTTTTCCAAGTAAATAGCACCTATTTTTGGGGTCCCGTTCCATTCGCTCCATTTCCTTCAACACACCCCGCGCCACCCCCGAAAACGTACACACACCCCAAGTGCAGCAATACAGGATTCTGCATGTTCTTTGCTGACATACACATGCAGGGAAGTGGCACAGATATACAACTCACACCAACCACCATTTGCTTATCTTCATTAGTGCCATGCCTTGAAATTTTCTCAATTGTTTGAGTCCAAGAAGGCAAATTATATTATTTGTTAACTGCAGAAAATGTGTTCAGCAATGTGAAAATGACAATAAATTGAAAATGTTTCATAGGATTATGCTAGTGATTTGTTAGTGTCAGGGGGCAACCTTCAATGTCTGAAATGCAGGTCTTACATTAAAAACACAAATGCAGCTACATAACTCCTAATGGGCTTAGAAACGGGACTCATGATTTTAACACTTCTACTGAAACCGCTTTCCCCTCGGATGTGATTACAGGTACTTGAGGAACAAATATGTGGTCTTAAGACATAACATCTCTGAAACCTGCCTACTGCTTTACAATGAACCACATCACACTGTGTTCACAATTCTCAATTGTACCTGCTGACTGTGATAATGTAAACATCCCATTTCTCACAAAAAAGAGACAACAAAATGAATTGCAAGAACAAAAAATCCCATTTAAAAAGAAGTGCATTCATAAGAAAATTCAATATTCTGCCAAGAGGACAAGAACTGGGTCAGAGTTTCTCCCAAAGATATACCTGTCAAAGCTAAGTTATAAATACACAGTTATAAAATGAATTAAGCAATCAAAAGAGACAAGATCTAAACTTTGTTACCCTTGTTTCACTCTACAATAGAGAGAATAATGAAGGAAGAGATGGATGCTATTGAATAAGAGACATGTCATCTTCTCCCGCATTATTCTTCATCATGACATACCATGAACAGAGATTAAATAGAAGCCCAGATAAGTTCAAATGATACAGCTATCAAACTTGGGTGTTTCTAATAGACCCTTCACTAGGGTACCTGGACTTTTAAAAGCAGATAGTGCAAAGTCTGTAAAATGGATGAGAGAAGAAGGACAAAGAAAAAGAGCTACTCTGAATCACTTAACAGGATAACCACAGGGAAATGAGGACAGGAAGGAAGAGGCAACACTAAGATTGTGTTTAATTTTGTCTCCTTGCAGTCAGCAATAAACATAAGAACCAATTCATCTCTCCTTTCTATCAATGCAAATGATAAGGTACTCTGTAGAAGACCACGAAGTACCACCGTTTCCACCAGAAAGACAATTTTTAGTGGTCTTAGATTGCTTCAGATTGTCCAAATTACATTCATGTTAAAATGAAAGGAGCTTTTCTCCATAGGGGTGGAGAAAACTTGGCTCTATTTACACTCCTTTCCAGTCATGATCCAGGAGGCCTCTGTACAATGAAGCAGGAGGAAAGCTGGACTATCACCCTGTTAGTTTCTTCTCTGAGACCAAACATACCCTCCAAGTACAACCCTTACTAGACATCTGAGAACCCACCAAGGTGCAGACCATGCCCAACATCTCCCAAAGACACAATTCCACAGGGAAGCAGTCTTTATTATTGCAAGGGCTGCTGCCTGTGGGTACATGTGTCCTTTTAAAGGGCATGGTGTAGAAGCCCACCCAGGGCCACTGTTCTTCCTGTCGCAGTCAGTCAAGACTGCTCCCATCACAGGCAGCAAAACAAGGGGATGCCTCTGAGATCCTGGACACCAGCAGAAAATTAAAAACAGCCTGTGTTTAATAGCAACCTTGATTGTAATTACAGAATATGATTCTTTGTTTGTGAAATGGGATTTCTTTAGGATAGAGATTATAAAGAATTGTGTTTGTTAAAGAACCACCACAGTCACATAAACAATAATATAATATAATCAAGCAGTAAAGCTAAAAGTGGCTCTTATTCACAGATCTGAAGTTTAGTGACTCAAACCTGGCAGCACCATGGGAGACTTGAAAAGAAGAGTTTTTCCTAGCTGTTAGAAAAGGGCAAATGAGCACACACAGGCACATTAAATGATGATCCCCTCAAAGGCAGGAGAAGAATCTGTGGTTAAGTGGGTAAACTCACAAATTTTAGACCCATGGTACATGCTGCCCTTCTCAGTAGTATCATTTTATCAAGGAGACTGTATTACTGGGCATCTCTTTCTGTACCACCCAGAAAAGTTATAGAAGCATAAAACGGAGAGTGGAGTTAGGTAGAGATACTCCAGTGTGACTCCCAGACTAAAATGACAACTAACTTTTGTCATTTTAGGATGTATAAACTCTGTCAAATAGTCACTTTTACAGTGGAATAAATGCAATGAATGGTGTTTCTAACCATGCTATAATTATTCAAGTATGACTGGCAAAATTTCCTTATGTGAATGAGCTCCTACTGCCTCCGGTAATAAATTCAAGGAATTATATAAATGGGAGTTAAATTTATTTTCAGACAAATCAACTTTTTAGCAGAGAGGCCTGAGTGTTAAATGTTTGCCATTGTTGTATTGTACTTCCTTGATAATTATTTATTATATACATAGTACCAAGAGCCACTGATACAACAAACTTTTACCTGCACTTGCTGAGAGATGAAGCAGGTTAAACTCATGAGGCACCTTGGTTGTCCTTGAAATTCAATAACACTGCTGTCATAGAGCTGAGCTACTCCAGAGTGCAATGGCAAGAACTCATTTCCAATCCCATTACACATACTAGGTTCATAATGCCTTGCTTCACCTGTGGCTCCATTTAAACTCTTCTATTTGTAGGTACCACCCTTTAACTTGAGGTACTGCAATTCCATCATGTGTGAGGCCATCTGATGGGGAGCTTTTGTGCTTTCTGCATGTAGGAGGAAGATGTGGTAGGACATGCAACTAAAAGCCTCATAGAATTATAGAATCATTTAGGTCTCAATGCATGTCACCACAATGAGCCAAATTCCATAAAAGGACAAGAAGAAAAGACTTTTCTGGAGATATTTGCAGCTGATGCATTTATAGTCTCCCACAGCAGTTCTAAAGCTGTGCATTTTACAGCATGAAAAAAGAAATTATGAGGGGGGGTTCTGGGCTATCCCATGCCAGCAATGTAAGTCAGGTTTGCAGGGATGGATTAGATGCTTCCTCCTCCCTGTCCAAAGCCATGGCAGCATTTTTGACAGTGTGCAATGGCCAGGAGGCAACTGCAGGGAGAGGAATCCCTGGAAACATTCAAGGTCAGGCTGGATGGGGCTTTGAGCAGCATGATCTAGCCTCACTGCAGGTGGGGTTGGACTAGATGATCTTTAAAGGTCCATTCCAACCCAAACTATTCTATGATTCCATAAAGGCCAGGGAGGATCTGCAGCTCCCTGTCATCATGGAGGACACACCATACCACACCATGCCACCACTGTCACTCTGGTACTCATCCCAGATGGCCTCATGACAGCTTCAGGGAAGGTCAGCACAGCTGCCCTCTTGGGAAAACCAGACCACAGTGGACAAAGCCAAAAGCAGCATGGGGAGCCCATTTTGATCCTACTTGTTCATGTCCTGCTACTTCCTTACCAAATCTCTCTGACCAGTGGACTATGAACAGGCAGAGCCAGACATTACTGTGGGAGAGGGGGAGGCAAAAGTTGTTCATAATATTTTTAGCTCTTTTTTGCTTTTAAGTATCCTTTATGCGTAATATTAATCTGCTGTATAGAACTGCACATGGACCCAACCATCACATTCACTCATGCCATAGACTCGCAGGTCCAAGTCTCCTGTTGCTGGGTTTGAAACCACTTAAATCCCCCAATACCAGAGTCTCACTGGCAATCTAGAGTGAAAAGTAAAATCAGATCTCAGAGAGAGGAATCAATGTAAAGCATGGCAAGAACAAGTAATGCATCTCAGCAAATGTGCAAAACAAACTCTTGTGCTTCATTACCAAATGAGAAGAGGATGGTGGGCCCCTACAGGCAGGGCTTGGTTCACAGGCAGCTGGGCATGGCCCCACACCTCTGTACCATGCATTGGGCCACCAAAGTGGTTTACACACTGTCTCAGTGTTTCCCAGTCAGGAGGGAGGGAGGATATGCTGCAAGGAAGGAGGAGTTAACACCTCACTTTCCTGGACCAGGAAGATGTAATGTGTGGAAGCACAACTTGTTTCCTTTACCTGAAACAGATCTCTGCTTTCAAGCACCAGTGAAATGCCAATAAGCAAAATACTGCATCTCTCAGTACCTGGTAGCAGTATTACTCCATCTGCAGATACAGCCCTGAGGGAAGATGGCTAAGAGTCACTCAACCCAGAAAATCAGCTGGCATCACAGTTAGGCAGCTGACAAAGGCAGAGGGCCAGACTCTGCCTGTCTGCTACCACCCCATTGTAACTTACATCCCCTTTACTCAGAGATGATGCAGGAGCCACCAACTATCCCCCTGGCACCAGAGAAATTGATCTCAGGAGGCTGGATCCCACCACTTGGCTCCTTGTGCCAGGAGGCTCCAGAGCTGATTTTTGTAGGAGCAGCTAAACAGGATAACACCAGCTATCTGGATGATAGAAGAAGAAGACAATATTAAAGAAAAATATATTGTGGTCCTGAGTGCGCCAGAGCTCAGATTAGTGTGTGTGTGAAAAGAATCGCAAGGTCAAGCTGGAAAGCCACTTGGACATGATTGTTCTTTGTGGCTGAAGGCAGCCACAGGAGTGTCTGTGTGGAATGTGTGCAGATAAGTGAAATCTGGCCTCTCTTGATAGCTCAGACACTTACTCTGTATATAAATGGAGTAATAAAGTTACAAGAGAGTTCTGCCTGGACAAAGTCTGTCTCCCGTGGATTCATTCGCCGAAAAGGGTGCTGAGTGAAAGACCTTCACTGCAGATTTTGGTATCAGTGTGCACAGACTCCAGCATAGCCCACCATGCTGAAGGAGAACACGCAAAGGATCAGTAATTTGAGCTGTGTATGTTGCCTGGCAGCTTGGTCTTCAGCAACTAGACCTGCTGTCCACCTCAGGAAGCATAGGATGCTAAGGCAAGGACCAGGATTTCAGGAGTCTTGGGACTGACACTACTCTGACTACTCTGCTTTCACCACCCAGGGTCAGAGAGCCAACAATGGAGGAACAACCAGAGGGAAGACAGCAAATCCCACATCCCAATAGCTGCAGTCATGGACTTTTTGAAACAAAAACATTCAATATAGTAAAATGCCTAAGAAAACACACCTGTAACCTCTAGCCTTTGTGAAAGCAGAGATGAGTAATCATACAGACTGTTGACTACTAGTTACAGAGCTATGGCAGAAACTCGTTAGTGCAGTTAGAAAGTTTCTATTCTTAGTCTGAATTTGGATGCTACTTTCTTGTGCATATAGAGGTGGTTGAGAAAGTTAAATAAAATACATTTCCTTATATAGCAGAAAGCTTTTAGGATACAAGCATCCCATACTAGAAGGATTTTCAGCCTAAAAATTACATTATAATGACAATTCAAACATTAATTCTTTGTTTAAGCCTAGGGGACTGAGCAGTTCTTAAAACACAATTCTTTTAATAAAAATAATAATGAAAAATAAATCCATGTATATATAGAAAAGAATTATGAGAAAGTATCTCTTTAGGAGGCAGAAAAATAGTTGAATAGTCTTTACTGAGAACTTACAGTATCTTTTAGTTCATGTTGTATGTTTCTACTATTTTTCTTTAAAATTATCTTACAGCATAATGGGGACTCTTTTCTCTACTACTGTTCATGGTTCAGAAAAGTCTGTATACAAGTATATTTTTGTGTAAAGATTCACTTTCCATGACAGCCCATTTTTTTAAAAAAACATAGCTAGAATTAAAAAACAAAACCAGTAAACTTTCTAGAGGTGCAGCCAAGTGTGGAAGGTTATACTTTGTAAAATACCAGGAAACAGAGTTACAGTAATGTTCTTCTACAGGATGCAACTACTTAAGTTCCAGTGTCAGTAAACAAAGGGAATAAACATCCTAATTAATCTGCAGGCCACAATTCCCACCCATTACCCATAGACTAGTTAGGTTTGTAGGTTTGCTCTTTTTCTCCCTGATATGTATATAATTGACAAAGAGCATCAGTCTGCCTGAGCAAAAGTCTGACCTGGCAGAGCTGGGGTCACTGCAGCATCGGAAGAGGTGCTCTTTCCTTCTACAACACCTTTATTCATAAAACAACTTCCAGAAGCAACTTCTGCAAACTGTTTTAGAGAGGAGGAATTATAAAGACACTGGAAGGTTAAACAAGTTGCTCACATTTTTACATTGAATGAGTAGCAATCTGAGGCTTCATGGTTTCTAGAAGGTTACCATACTTGCTGGCTTACTCAGTAAGCCAGGAGGACTCTCAAGATTTTGACTTGTAGGTGTTCATCGATAATAGCTCAACAGCTCATAAAAATTAAAAAAAACACCAACAAACTAAATATGAGCACAGGACTAGTATCTCCATACAGACAAATCCATCCTGCATTTAATTCTGAGCACAGAAAAGTAATTTTTAAACAGTTCTGCTAAAGAGATTGAATCCACACATACAGTTCCTGTGATAATCCTGACCCAGGGCATACACAGCTCCACCCAGCCACCACCACTGCATGTGGTTCTGAATTGCAGTGTCAGTCCTGTCAATGTCTTGGATGGCTAGAGAAAAAAGCTGTTAAAATGGGGCCTTTTTATTTAACAGTTAAGCAACACAGAAGAGAGTATTGGGAGTATTTGCACACACTGGTACAGAAAGAATGAACCAGCTCACCTGATGAAGCCATGTTGGACTGTGTGGAATTTATCTCCAGATATGTACACTCATACCGGGAGCCCAGGTCCACAATGGCCACAGGGAACTGGTGTGTTCTGTTACAGACAAAGGTATTCTCTTCTGGCACAGCCATCATAGCAGTGACGACAGATGCAGAAGAATTCCTTGGTTTTGGGCTAGCTTAGCAAAGCTTAGGAACCTTCTGCTGTCAGGGATTAACTATGCAGCACCATTCTCTGTGATGAAGTCTCCCCAGTTGCCCCTGTTTAGGGCAGGATCTTCCTAGACCAGGTATTTTTTGTGTCCGAGGGCATGCATGGAGAAGGCAGTAAAGAGAAAATGTTGCCCATGCTTTACATCAGAAGATACATAAAGCTGGTGTTGCGGTATTCAGGCAATTCATCCTAAAATCTCTCCCTAATGGTTTTAAGAAGCTATGAATCCACAGCAGGAGAGAAGGAGCCCTAGAGGACAAAGCAGGCAAGAGCACTGGAGTTGAAAGCACTGTTAGTGAAAGCATGCTAGCACCTGCACACACGAGGGTGGAGAGAAATGGCCAGCAGGCACTGCAATAAACCCTCCATGCCCACTTGGCAATCACACAGGCATTGTTTTTTATCACTCAGTGTAAAAGTAATGTAGAAGGTCCAGAAAATCATCCACAGAGCAGAAAGTTAAACCAACAACACTGGCCAGCAACACAAGATGCTGAACAGAACTCAGACTAGAATAAACGAAAACAGATTTCAGCCCCACAACCTTATGTAATGCTTGAGGAAGGCAAGTGAAAACTTTAAAGGTAATTTACAGGCTGGGATTTTAAAATTATTTTTAGTAATTTTCATTAAAAAAACCCAAGAGTTAAAAATTAGGTGAGAGAGTTCAAACCCAACCTTGCAGTCTTATCAGAGCATATATTAAATATATGATAAAAAAATCTAGCTAGTTCATTATCCCTAATAGCATCTGTGAGTTTCTAAAACTGACATTTCTGTCAACATCTGAATTGGTCACTGGAGGTGGTAAATAAGATGATTTGCCACAGATGCGAGGAACCAAATCCTAGAGCTGTGCAGAGAACAAATGAGAGCTCTGTTCAAGCCACAGCAGAGCCTTCTTTCCTCCTCGTTCGAGGCCAAACGCACCCACAAACAGCTGCAATAAAGCCGCCACATCAGTTACGGCTCCACCGCTGCTGGGGAACTGCACAAAGCTGCATTTACTTGTTAAAAATCATTGATTTTGGCTCCCCTCTATATCCACGCACTACACAATTCCCCTGCACTCTATACCATCTGCTTAATTCTCCCAGGTTGGCTCTGGCATACCGTGACATACAAAAATCAATCAAAATCACTCAATACATCAGCAACCAAGGAAGAGGGGCTGCACGTGTGATCTCACCACTTGTTTTGTGGTGTACTTTTGCTGCCTGCCCAGCTAGCATGGAGACAGTACATTTCTCCCCTTTCCAACAATGTGATCTTATCTTGGGCAGCTGGCCTGCACTCTGCACTTTCATTTTTATTGTGTGGGTTCTCAAACTCTGATGCAAATAGTCTCCTGAACATCCTCCCTCCACGGCATGTGTGTTGTTTTTTTTTTTTCCCTCTTCAACCTCCTTCCACACAGCGCGCTCCAGCGTCAGGCTGGCTCCGGCCAGCTCCCATTGTTCACATTGTTATTTTCATGTCAAGGGCGTGAGAGGAATTTTTTTTTTTTTTTTTTTTTTTTTTTGTCAGAACAACCATTTAAAGCCTAGGCCTTGAAAATACACTTGCCATTTGCCGGAAAACAGTTACTGGATTCTCTGCAAGGCCAAAGATGAAAGACAGATCCATGCAGTTAAAATAAGTAAATGCTAATAAAAATTAAAGCTGAACCAAAGAACGAAGCCATTTGCAGAAGAAAATGAAGACACCAAAAATTTAATTTGTTCTGCAGTGGCCTACATAGAAGACAAACTGCCACAGCAGATTAGATGAGCGGTCCACTGGGGCTGCCGTGCCAGCACCGCTGTAGCTATCTCTAAAAGCGCGAGAGAAATGATGCGTGTGACCTGGAGTGACAAATGGGAAGAGGTAAGTAGCCAGCTAATTGTGCACGGCTGTGCATGAGCTGTACAGGAGGCTCCTTCCCAATACCTGCTTGTGAGCAGTTCCATCACTTATTTCTTCAGGTGCTACAGTACAAATGTTGCCTTGTGCTGCAAAATTGCCAGTCTTTCAACAATAAATGCACAGTGTTTATTTCATGTGCCTCCATCTCTTGCAACTGCAGGCTGCAGCCATTGACAAAGTGTTGGAAAAGGAAGTATATCCTTTGATTAGCTTTACATTTACTTATGGTATAGAGTATGAATCTTTGGTGGGGGGGCGGGAGGGGAATGGGGGCTTACAGGAGGAAATGAAGATGTTTCACTATTCCTTTCACAGGTTTTGAGGTTTTTAAAATATTTTTAGATACTCATCTCCTTCACAGTTCAGAAAGCCTCAGGCCTCTCTCCTGTAACCTTGCTTTAAAATCTCTTACACACTGATCCTGCCTCCTCCTGTGACCGCTTTTATCACATCTTTTCCAACTGCTGCACTGAAGGAGATGGCAACCTTTCACATGATATTCCTCCCTGCCCTCAATTCTATGCCATGTAGGTTTACACCTTCTAGTTGAATTTTAATGCCCTCTTTAATATAACTGAGTCTCCTAGCGACACTAGAGGTTATTATGGTGTCCCTGAGTATTCTGCATCAGGTTACTTATATGAAAATGTAAGTGTTTGAAATAAGACAGCCCATGAGAATTCACAGGAACCTTTGGACATTTGTAGGGTTTTCAGCTAATATGGAATCTCCTACTTCTCTTTGTGCCTTCAGTACCCTTCAACTGCCTCCCCTCTCCATCTGTACTTGTGTTGGCAACACTTCAGGCACTCTTCATCCTCTACACTCATGTTTTGACCTGAAATCCAAGGGAACTCTTCCCACTGATTTCATAAGGTTTCAGGCCATTTCCCAATTTACTTTCCACTTCCTTCTCTAAATCCTTCAAATCCTTACAGTGCTCTTGGTTCAAGTACCAACTTCTCCTAACCACTAGTTTCCTCTTAACTTTTCTTTGCTCTGAGTTGCCACCAGTCATCATTTGTTTATTCTGTGGCTTCAGAGCATGCTCCTTGTTTCGAATAGCAGATGCTTGCACTTCCAAATATTACCTCATCAGTTCAGGATAAATGCTCCTTGCCTATTAGCTCCTTGCCTATTTGCTTTCAAAGTTTTTAACAGAGGTACACCAAAAAGGTCTTGAAAAAATAGAGGCACTTGGCCAGGAACTGGTTCTCCAGGACAGTACACTGGCCTTTCGTGTTCCTAATTATGCTCTGAAGTGCCTCAGCAAGCAGTCAATAGCAGGCACCACAAGAACAACAACTTCCCCTCATCACAAACAGCTAGTTATAACTGGCTAAAATACAACAGCTATTCATAAAGCTCTCTGGTCCTTTAAATAAACAAACAAGTCTATTTCTTACACACTTGCTATATCATCCTGCATCTGAAGAAGCATGCTGAGACCCCTCTGGACTTCACCAGGATTGGGGCAAAGCCCATAATTCATTATTTTTGTGATTCCACACTATTTATTCAAAAAGCCTTAGATACGTACTGGTACCTTTGAGTCCTGGTAATTTTTTGAACATCAGGTTCTCAAGAAGCTTTACATCGTCCTCCATAGATACTTCAGTCTCTCTTAAAGAGACACAGATAGGTTAAAACTGTATTTACAAACATCAGCTTTCCTCTCCCTGTACCAAGCTGTTACTGATATGGTACTTTTAGCTTTGGCTCATTTTGAGCAACCCCAGGCTTTGATCATGCTCTTCTGCATATTTCTAGCCAGGTTCCAGCATGTCACTGCTGATGGTCATGGAAGGCCTTTTCACCTCTGCTGGCAACAGATGCATCTAAAGTATTCATCTCTTTCTAAAATAGATGCCTGTTGCAGGCTCTTCCCCCAGCACATCCAGCAAACCTTCCTCTTCCACTCATGTTGCATACATCCCCACACATGTTCTCCTGGGTAGTAGCCTACAGAACTATGGCAATGGTACAAGGGCTGGCAGCAGAAGGCAACGCAAGCTCTGAGAAGGTACAGTGAGTAGATGGGTCCCAACTGTGCTCATGGTGGCCACCTGAACAGAGAAATGATCAGCCTTTGTCTCACCCAGTTGCTCAGCCCTTCCAAGTGGGAGAGAAAGGAATGATGGGTACCTCTCCACTAGCACAGGGTCGAGAAGGTAAGTTTGGCATGACTGTGGGGTAAGTCAGGTGTGAGGTAGACAAGACGTAAAAAGAGCGCTGGATTCCATTTTCAAAAGTGCTACTATATAGTCTTTGCATTTGTCAGCCCTCCAAAATATCTTGGGCTAAAATTTTTCACTGGTTTTATTCCGGCTGAGAAATGATGCCCTTGACTAGTCTCTTGTGTATGTCTCTCTTTTTTTTTGAGTGTATTACATTCACTGCAGACTTATTCCTGTCTTACTGGTTCTTGGGAGGCCTAATTGGCAAGGGTTCCCTAATGACCTAAAAAGAGAGAAGAATGAGAATGGAGTGGGGAGCACTGTTCCATGCTTTGGAGGCAACCACTCTATTTCCTAGTAGGGCTGGGTTTCTGACCCCTAAAAGACATAAGGGGAGAGAATGTGAAGAGAAGTGAAGAATGAGTGTAGACCTGACCTGCCAGATAAGGAATTTCCCATGGGAAGGCAACAAACTCCTTGCTGAGCATTTGTAATTTCTCCTTGTCCCTCCAGGTAACACAGTACTACTGAAGGTATGCTCATGCCTCTCCTTAATTTTATTCTTCCTTGATGCAGAAGACATTTCTTATATTTGCATTCTTAACCCCTATGTTTTATTAGCTGCAGAAGATAAAACATTTTTTTGTGCCAAATAATTACTTGATTTGGAAGGGTTAAGTTGTTCTGTAACAGATGCCCATATAATTCTTTAAAATCAGATCCAATCCTTAATTGCTGGTAACAAAGAGTATTTGCAGCAGATAGAGTTGCTGGGAATACCCCTGTACTTCAGTGTTGCTGGCAAGGAAAAGGCTTGTCAACACTGACCATTTTTCTGTATCTCACTTTGCAGACCTTGCTTGGGCTGATGCTGCCAGGGGCGGTAATACTGTTGAGAGGGGTACACAAAATGCCTGTCAGAAAGCTACTTCTCCCTAATCTATCTATAAAAGTAAAGAAGATCATGGTCAGAATAACTAACTCCAGACACCCCAGCCCCTGAGACCTCAGGAAGGCAGATCTAAGCAAACTGCTCAGTCTCACCTCTCATGAACCAGTTGCTAGTTAAGAGGGAGCTACAAGGATGGAGGAAGGAGGGTGAAGAAATGAGAGGAGGTATAACAAGGTATGCAGACCCCGTAGTTGGGTCTGTCTGGAGGTACCTACTGAGAGCCCTGCCCTTGATTCCTGCAGCTTGGGCAGTGCAACACAACACACCAGACCTGTTGCTCAGACTGCACCACACTCATCAAACCTGCTTATGCCATCAGGAGTAGCAAAGGGATCCCAGCTGTCTTCTCTGACTAGCAGGGGAACATCTAAGATGGACAGAGCAAGGGTATCACAGCACCAGTACCCATCCAAGGCACCCTCCTGGCAACCCCCACTGTCTTCAGTGCCTCTATTACTCACTAGGGCAGCTGACCACTGAACACCTTATCAGCCTTATCTTCCTGTATTTTGGCTGAAATGAGGCATCTTACCCAACCAACAACAGGGAATGGGGTAGACATAACCACATAACCTCCATGTAGCATAAAGCAAGCAGGTGAAAATAAAAAAGGAAACAAACAACAACAACAACGAAACACACTTTATAAAATCAGTATTTTGGCAGCATTTTCCAAAATTTTATCTCCCTGAGGAAGTTTTCTGAGGAACAGGGATATACACAGGAGCCACCATCATTACCCTTCAATCCTGTGCCACATACTCCCACCACCACAAACAGACATTTCCTTTCAGAGCAAGCTAATGCCTTGCACCCAGGAGGGACACTCTGTATACCCAGAGCCTTTGGAAATGAGCATTAGTCAACTTTCTTTCCCCTGGACAATGCTCTGTCCTCTTACATGCTTTTTCTTGCCTCCTTCCTTGCTTATAATCCTCATGGCCTTCACTTTCCCCCTCCGCAGCTCACTAGAGCCCCCCTGCCCCATGTGAAGGCCTCCTGTATCCCATTACTGACCATGGGAACCTCCTAATCCCTTGTACTCAGTTTTCATCATTACAGATGAAATGCAGATTGAGGCCTCCCAGGGCATCAGACTAAACAAATCCCGTGACTTTCAGCTAACCTTCCACTGAGCAGCACTGTAATATTTACTTACAGACACTGCAAGTGCAGAAGCACTTTTTAATAGTAATAAAAATAACGTACTTTTCACTCCGCTAAAAACATGGAAGATTTCCAGAAGCAAGTCAGGCAGTCAGCCTCCCTTCAACGCCCACTCCTGCAGGCGTGTGTAGGGAAGAAGTTCACTTTCTGACATAGAAGCTTGTCATTCCTCCAACCTTTCTTTCTTCTTTGATGCCCACATACACACTCTTACACTTTTTTCCTGGATACCTTCCCTCCTTCAGAGACCAACCGAACCTCCCATCCTGATCACAGGCCTCTACATTCAAGGTGTAGCGCAAAAAGTAAAAAGAGCATCTTTTTATAAGGCCACAGCAACGAGCTAGACTGGCTCAGTGAAAGAACAGATCAGTCACCCTCTCTACACCATTGTAAATTAACTTTAAGTGATAAAATTATTCATTCAGTCTTTACTACCTCCTCTGACAACGACTGTGTTGGCCAATTACTTCAAGGAATGCCACATTACAAATTGGAACTAATTCACTGAATTGTTTTATAGGCCAGCCTTCATCAATTTTGCATAGGCTGTTTTGTTTTTAGAGCTAATTTCTAATCCTAACTCACATCACAGACACATATCTCTGCTTGGATTAATTAAGATCTCAGAGAAAACCTTCTGCTCCATTACCCTCTGTTACTGATTTATAAAAGAGGCCATGAAGCAATGTTCTTAATGATAATGAGGGGGATATTTTATTCCTTAATGCCATTCCTGGTTCCTGTGCCTAAAATGCAGAGTGACATAGACATTTTGGGGGATTAAGAGAAAATCTTTGCTAGCTGCATGGCATTCTTCACTGGCAGATGCAATCCTTAATTTTTCTCTCCATAACAAGCATTTTGGTTAGTGATCCTTGATCCTTCACCCTTTCAAACAGTAACTGGAAAGAGGAGAGAGACCATCATCACCCAACACTAGGGGGACAGACCACCAGAAACAGGACCAAAAGTGCTAAGGGTCATAGGAAACCAAGGCCATTACCAACAGATGGAGACAGAACGACTTTTCAAGCCATGCAGGTAAGGACAAGAGGAATGTGGGAAAGCACTGAGGAAAGACCCCAGGCCAAGGGAGTTCTCCTGCAGGCACTAACCAAGCTCTTCAGCGTCCTCAGATTAGAATAACCACCTGGGTTTATCTTACACAACCAAAGTAAAAATGGCCACATCAGCTGTGACTCACTGACCAGAAAAATCCAACAAGGTGCATAGTGTAACATTGAGGGTTTGCCTCTACCAAGCCTCCCACTTTTGATGGGACAAAAATCCAGCTCCTGGAAGAAGAAGGTGCCAGAGTAAAGGTGGAAAGGCTGAGTTACAGCAACAGGACTGAATTACTGAAGTGGCTAACACAGCCACGGTTCTGGCTCTCTTTTCCTTCGACTATGTTTGGACTGCAATCCAAAACAATCCTATTCCCGTCATGAATTTCCCATAAACAGGAAGCAGCAGTGACACTGATAAAAAATGACAGCTTCACAGCACTGCGGAGGGGAATCCCAGGTTGTTCCTCTCATAGGTGGTCACCACTCTGAAAATGCCGAAGAGCTGCAGACCTTGGGAGACAGCCTGTATTTCCATGGGATGAGACCTTGGTAAAGAGAGACACTTTTTCCCCGTTGTGCCCTTCATTGCCTGTTTCTCTGCACCTCCCAGCACCTGCTCACAGTTGTTTTCACTTAGAAAATTAGACAATCTAAAAAGGTTATCTTCATTTTAAATGGTTTACCTAATCTCATTCAACCCTAATTTTCACTGTTATTTTTGCAAAGTTAAACACACTCGGCAAAACAAAAGTGTTTGTCTTTTGTTTATCTACAACATCATCCCACATAAAATACACAGTCAAAAGCAGGTCTGCTTCTTTCCAGAAGCACCAAGGAGGTAGGTGAGTAGCCCACAGAACCCACTGGAGGACTTACCTGGGACTGGTCTCTGTAGCGTCCAGGCACATCTGTCTCTGTATTTTATACTAATCGGGCAAAAATTTAAACCAAAAGCAATTTCTCCTACATCACACAAAAAAAGTAACAGAACAGAGAAGCCCTGACTCCTTCAGAACCTGTAAGTAACATCAAAGAGGTGAATGGGCCATGTAGGTAGTTTGTGCACCATCAGGCCTATAGAAACCATATCCCACTTGCCAGTTTGTACAAGTCTGCTAAAAAGGGATGTTTATCTCAGAGTGCTATCTGATATCTGCCATTTTTGAGAGATTTTTGACAGGAGATTGTGTACCATGACTCAGTTAGTGCCCTTATTTTCAGACTCAGGAATAAGAGTTTTTAGGAGTTTTGGATTAAATACTTTTGGTGTACAAAGAAAATTATTTGGCTCTGCTACATTTTTTTCCATATTTTATGTTTCTTTATACCAGCTTAATTTTGGTAAATCATCCTAAGGGAGACACAAATAAAAGCATACAGCATTTACATTAGTAGCTATAGAACAAAAGAGATATAATCCATGTTGTCTAGCATTTCTCCACCAAAGACCAATTTTATTCCTGCTGAAGCCCTAATCTGTATGAATTCTTCAAAAGACAGGCAGAGTTGCTCTGTCTCATACCACATGGAAGATGTATATATTCATGCGTAATTTGACAAACAAGGTATTTTGCAATTAAGATGGGGTTGACAGGTACCAGTGGAATCAGGCTAATTGTGCCTGATTGGGTCAAAATAGTATTCAATCCTGGCCACTGAAAAGAATAAAAGGAGAACGTGCTTGCATTTTACTGAGTACTACCTGGAGGCCAAATTTTCTTACCACCAGTGCCAAGATGCAGTGCTCTGTTGATTCTGTAGGTCTTCAGAGCCAGACAGGACCTTTTCCATTATTCCCTGGGATACTGCACCACTCTGCTACAGAGCTGCCAAAAGATGATGGCCTTTATTCTATAGGACTAGTTCATTGACACTGGAGGCTCTGACTTCTGCAGCTGAGTAAAGACAACAAAGATAGACTCTGTATTTGCAGAGTACTGCTGGCATTCATTTGCCCGCACATGCCATTATTTGTTATCCACCCAATGTCCCTGCATTTCATCCAGAACTCTCAGTTCCCAATAGCCAGGTCTTTCCATCTGGTCTTAGGAGCAGTTACTTGTGAGTAAACAAGGGCTTCACATCAAGGAGTACTTGAAGGAAGTACCTGCAAAATAAATATGCATGCACATGCAAATAGGTACGTGGTGATTCAGTTCACACTCCGTGAATCCTACACAGCCCGTATGAAGCACCACACAGCAAACACAGAACTACCTGATCTGTGTGTGGAAGTCCTCTTCCAGCTTAAGGGAAATGCCTGGGCAATGGAGGTGAGAGCTTATTCTGCAACAGTGTCTCAAGCCTTTCCAGGACAGGAAAGGCAAGGCCAGATCAGCACACTGGAGAAATCACTTCAAGGGATCAGGCACAGCAGCCACTGACAGATCTATGAGCCAAACACCAAATCAGGCCCCACCCTGGCTACAGATTTACAGAGACCTAAGGACTGCCCAGCTCCCTAGGAACATGAATACCACAGAGAAAGTTGCACTCACCTTTTCTAGACTCACTATAATGATAGCAATTTCTCACATATACTCTGCCATGATGTCTCAGAAGCCGTAAAGCAGAGCAAGCAAAGCTGAAAACACTCTTCCTGAGTTTATTACTATATTATAAGCAATCTCCTTTGCCTCCATTATATTCCTACACAGACACTCTGGATGTTTTCTTGCTGTGATTTTTAATAAGAAAAATGTACATGCTCTATTTCCCATTAAGTTCTTTACAGATGTATTTTCCAGATCCTTCTGATGATCACCTCTTCTTTCAGATCTTCCTTCCCAAAGACAAGGTTATTGAAAAAAAACCCAAAACAAACAAAAAAATAAAACCACATTTACTGTCTCCATGATTACCTGACAGCTTTTTCTTCAGGATTAACAGGGGGTGAGGCGGGTAGGAAAGTTATTTGTTTGTTTTTAAATGAAAACAGGCAGGCTTGGAGAAGAGAGAGAATGAAATCTCATAGGGCTCAAGCAGTCTTTAAAAAATTCCACACAAGTAGCTTAATAACACTAAAGGTTGATTCATGCAAGAAATGATACATCAAAGGCATATAATTTTTACTGTTACATCAAGAGTTCAGTCTACATGTATGTCCTTATGCATAGTCAAGGCCTGCAATGCAAATTAAAGCTAAGTCAGACTACAAAAAGACTGTTCCATTCTCTAACATGAAACATATCTTAAGAGCATGCTCTCTCTACAAATTTCAGCAAAAATTTGGAATAAATTGATTTAGATACCAACATGAATTCTGACACCAAATTCCTCAAAGAAGATATCTCTATTTGTATCTTTCCAGTCTGTGCTCTAAGTGGTTGGATTCCATCAAAGCGAAAATGAGCAGCAAAGTCTAAATCCTAAGGCCGAAAGTTTAAAACTGTTTAGTCATTTTAGATGCTCCCTCTGAGATGCTTTGGATGTGCCAAAACTGCAGAAAACAAAAGCTCATAATTTTCTCTTCAAATTCAGATGTAGAAGCTGAGGCACCTAGCTCTATATTTGGTCACATTCAAGTTTAAATACCAAAAGTTTCAGTACATAGTAATAATTCATACTCCTTCCTGAAATCCTGATTCCTATAGTCTGTATAGCTAAGCACTTAAATGTACGCAGCTTGTTTTCCTAGATTTCATTTCAGTTGCATTTACTCCACATCTCTGAAAATCATAATATTTCTATTTAGGAATCCTAACATGGATTTAAGTGTAGCATATTATTTTAACAGCCTTACAAGTTCTATTGGCCAGAGGTCTCAATAGTTTATCACAGTAATTAAGTATCACAATCCTTTCATATGTGAGAAAACTTAAAGTGAGAAAGACATCTTATTCCAATGGATATGGTCTTAAAAAAAGAGTGCTGCTTTAAATGGAAAATGTGCAAAGACTGCAGTATTACAAGCTTCTGCAAAGATAACACATTGGTGACCCTTCAATCACCAAATATGTTACTAAACTTAGGCAAGAAATTAGTCAGATATTTACCAGAGGCAAGGCTTTCTTCGAAAACTAAAGCTGCAATTTCATAGCAAGAAATCTGAATGCTATCAACTAAAAGCAAAATAGCTACCATTAAGTAATTAATCTTCTGATAAATAGTTCCTGAGAGGGAATTTCCTCAACAGAAAAATGTGGGCCAAAGAAGTCTTGCACCATTAAAGTGGCTCATTTGGTAAATTTAATCCTTTGACAGCACCAGTGTATAACACCAATCTCCTAAGTGGCTGAAGGTTGGTCCCATGTACCACCAAGGACTCTGATTTAAGAATCTAAGGATAAAAAGTGACACTGGAAACCCCCAGAAGTGGGCATCCTCCAACTCAATGCAAGAACCCTTGAGACAGTCATGATTCAGAGAACAATTTCCACTGCTGCATATAAAATAGCAGTCAAAGCATTATCTGTTTCAGATCACAGTTAAAGCTACGCTGAAACAGCTAAGTAACAGTTCACTTATGTAGCTTGCTGATTTGCTTTCTACATTTCCACATTTCCAGTTGAACGTGAAGATGTACTTTTCCCAATTTCTCTCGTGTTTCATCTTCTGCATAAATGTAGTGCTGGGTATCACATCACAGCAGTTGCATTCTTCTTATCAAACTTCAGGCCAAGGTTCTGTTTACATGTTGATAGAAATGGTTTTGATAAGTATAAATTGCAATATTAAGTGAACTAACAAACAGAACTTGGCCAGAGAATCAAGGCTTAACAAACATGGCTTCAATAAGAAGCTCCATAAGAAGTTGTTTGTTTTGTTGGGGTCTTTAGAAAATTGTGAATTTGAAAGTGGCATTTTTTTTTTTTTATGTAGTTGTCAACAGTTTTTTATTGCTTGTTGTTCTGTTGCTGTTTTGTATTATAAAGAGTGATTTGTCAGGGACAAAACAAAAAAAACAGCTGCATTTTTGGGGTAAAAGAGGTACCCAAGTGCCTGTAGACTATGTAGGATGGGGAAACACTTATTTTACTCGTAACTTTATGGAGTGAGAAATAAATGGGTGGTTCTTGTTTCCTTTAACCTTATTTCCTGCAGTGTCACCATGCCAGTGCAGAGAGCCCTCCATCTTCATGGGCTCCAAACAGGTCAGAACAGGAGTAAGTTTCTGCAGAAGAAGGCTATCTCCCCACACAAAACAACAAATTCATTTGTTAACTGGACTATTTAAATCTAGGCTACCTCTAGGGACCTCAGCAGACTTACTAAAGATCCACGTTAACAAATGTGAATATAGGATCTCTTGTTCTACACAGGTTTTGGATTAAATACTTTATTTAATTTACTAGGGAGAATGTAAGAAACCAGACGTAACACCTTAATTACAGTTTTTTCACACAGGTCTCCACCCTTCACAGTATATCTAGCCTTGACATCTAACTAAATGTTTCTGCTCAGGAACCTAGGTAGGTAGGCTGCTTGGTTGCTCGTTGGCTGGCAACCCCACTGCCGTGTTTAAAGGTCTTTATAAATTAACGTCAGTGTTCCACGTAATTGTTTTTTCAACCTGGTCAGGTTTCTGTGCACTCTAATTGTTCTATATCAATGTGGTAAACACTTCCTGCAGACAATTTGTTCGGAAGTTTGGATTTTATATAACCCAGGAAATGAAGTCACCAGACCTGTGGGCTGCTTGTAGTGATTCAGCCCCCCAGTTCCTGCAATAAGCAGGCACTTCAGACACAGAAATCCAGAGGCCATGACAAACTAGCGGAAAGAAAAAGGGTGCATACTGGTCTCTCCATGCATTCTAGTCATATTCAAAAACTTAGAAAGTTGCAAAAAACTTCCACAGACTTCCAGCCATTTATTTTTATCCTTGGTGCCAAAGTTATAAATAAATTCTGATCCTTCTTCTTCTCTTGTCTTCCTTGCATTGGGGAACAGAATGGGACATGATACGTAGGAGGGAACTGAAGTTTCTGTCTTTATCTTTTCACCAAAGGAGCAGTGCTTTTTTTCTTTATTTCATATTTCTATTGATTACAAAATACACGTGTCACTTTCTATTAACTTCCCTGCTTTTGCATCATGGATCACTTATCAATTCTCTGGAAAAATGCTACATAGCTACAGCTAGCGCAGCATTCCCTGAAATGGCCTTAGGGTTCTAAAAAGTTCATAGCTTTCTAGTTCAAAATTAACTTGGATTTGACCATCTTTGGAGCTTTCTGTTGGTTTTATTTGTTTCAGAAAGCCTATGAGAAAATTCAGGGAAGTGTAAGATGTTAGACACCAGAACAGGCTGCTCAGAGAAGTTGTGGACTCCCCATCCCTGGAATTATTCAAGGCCACATTGGATGGGGCTTTGAGCAACCTGTTCTAGTGGAAGGTGTCCCTGCCCATGACCTTTATGGATTGGAAATAGATGATCTTTAATGTCCCTTCCAACTCAAAAAATTCTACGATTCTGTCTTCAAACAGAATTTGCTTTTTATCTGAATAACTGTTTCTTGAGAAAGGGGATAAGAGGACCAAATTAAATATTTCTGGAACTTGAAGAAAGCAGTCGACTGGGATCCTCCAAATGAGTGCTGTCTTAATGTACACCAGTACTGTGTTTATGTGGCAAGTTTTTAGTTGTGGGGGAGCTACAGGGGTGGTGTCTCTGAAAAGCTACTAGAAACTTCCCCATGTCCAATAGAGACAATGCCAGCTGGCTCCAAGATGGACACGCCACTGGCAAAGGCTAAGCCTGTCAGTGACAGTGGTAGTACATTTGGCATAACATACTTAAGGTAGGGAAAAAGTTACTGCATGGCAGCAGCTGCTCCTGAGGCGAGGAGTGAGAATATGTAAGAGAACCAACACTGCAGACACCCAGGTCAATAAAGAAGGAAAGCGAGGAGGTGCTCCAGGTGCCAGAGTGAGGATTCCCCTGAAGACTGTAATGAAGACCGTGGTGAGGCAGCTGTGCCCCTGCAACTCATGGAGGACCCCACACCGGAGCAAGTGGATACCCAAAGGAGACTGTGACCCCATGGGAAGCTCATGCTGGAGCAGGCTACTGGCAGAACCTGTGGACCTGTGTAGAGAGAGAGGAGTCCATGCTGGATTTAGTTAAGATTTGGTTTTATTTCCCACTATCTTTGTCTGATTTGATTTGTACTACATTAAATTAATTTTTCCTGAGTAAAGTCTGTTTTGCCTGTGATGGTAACACATGAGTGATCTCTCCCTGTCCTGATCTTGACCCACAACCCTTTCATTGTATTTTCTCTCCGCTGTCCAGCTGTGGAGGGGAGTAATAGAGTGGCTTTGGTGGGCACTTGACATCTAGCCAGGGTTAACCCTTGCAACAACCAAAATAATTTCTACTTGACTTGCCAAGAACTGCTACATTTTGCACCTCAGTTTTAGCACTGTCCTTATACAGGTGCTCAAAATTAGCTTTATGATTTTGTATTTTGTCCATACCTTCTACTTCATCTAACATTAAAATTGTTTGTTTTAATTACCATAAATATTAATTCTTGACATAATCCTCTTCCTTGAAAGATTTTTTGCCTTCTGTATGAAATGTACAAATTTTTCTCCTTCACTGTGAGTGGATCTCCTGAGTCATGCTCCGCAGCACCCATGGAAGTTCTTGTCTAATTTTTGCCACCATGCAGCTGTGATGTGTGACCTCAAAACAGTCTTCCACTAAAGTCCTCTAACTACACAAGAGGAACCAAAATATTAGTAAGCAGAACAACATTTCCTCCCAATGGTCATAACAAATGTCTTTGCAACGGAGGAGGAAAAAGAGACACCAAAGGGAAAATGTAAAAAGACTAAAAGAATTCCACACTGCAGACAAAGGAATAATCCTTGTCTGCCTAATATCCTGGAAAATATTCCCCATTTAATAAAGGCTTAAATCAGGAAATCTGTTAAATCCATATATAATCCAGGGTTAAGATCAAACCAAAATATCATCTGCTTCTGAATTGACTGGCTTTGGGGACAGTTGTTGAAATGTGAGGACTTCTGTGCTTCGTTTTCTATAGAGGAGAAATTTCTCTGCAAACCACTCTCAGTTCTTCTTCCTATGTGATCCTTACTGTTGATGTGGGTAGGCACACTTAGGTATCTTCTCCCTTTTCCAACACAAAGGCAGAGGGTTGAATTGGTATAGCTCCTACCACCAGCCAACCTACTACTGCTGTAACACCCTTCTCCCACAATTACATCACAACCGCAAATCTGTGTCTGTTGCTGGCATGCACAGTTTAACAGAGTGTTACAATATCCTCACACTGCTGCAAACACCATCAGGGCTTAGCGCAAGCCAATATTTGCCTGTGAACTCTGACTGACTCCAAAATCAGCAAAATGTAGCCGATCCCGTATCTAGCACATTTCTTTTCTGGCAGGGACAACAGAAAAATCTGAATTGGAGAGGAGAAGGAGAAACCTGAATGATCACACTGGGGTTAAAAAACCCCAGTGGTACCAAGCAGATGAGGAGAAACAAGGAAAAGTCTGTGTCATGCTTTGTGCACTTGCATACTGACTGGTCAGATCAGGCTTTACGCTATCCCTATTACAACATTGCATATGAAGGGAATGACGGATAGATACTTGGAGTTTCTTGAAAAATAGCAGTAAAAGCAAAGAGCGGAAAAAAGCAGGCGGGCCTAGCATGTGTGGAGATAGAAAACAGGTAGTGAAAGATACAGCACCAACGCTCTCAGGGGAATAAGGAAAAAGAGAGAATATTTGCTCCCCCCCATTACAGAACAAAATCATCTACCATTAGGTGCCATTTAGATGTGCTTACTCTGATTAAATGCACATAGCCGCTTTCCTTTTACTGTCTTTGATATTTCAAAAACTATTAGCAACACTGCGGAATTTACTTTGTTCAGTTTTGCTCACTGAGTTTTTTTTCTCTTCAGAGGCCACTAAATCCTGGAGCCAATGAAAATTCTTCTTCAAAGGATGAGTGGAAATAAAATTTGAATTTAAAAATAAAATAAAATCCTTCAGGAGAGCATCCTGCTGACAGCCAGTCCTACTGAACTTAATAGGAATATCCCTGGAAATTAGCAAGCCTGGTTTATCCTTCCATTACCCTCAATGCTGATATTTATTAATTCCCAAGCATAACAACAGTTCTGTCACATGTTTTTACATATAATGTATGCACTCACACTGCTAAGTTCTTCACAGTTGGAAAATAGATTCAGAGCTTCAAATGGGTGAGAGAGGCAACAGTCATAAGTAAATCCCAAGGGAGAAACAAAAGGACTTAATAGCAGGCTATTATTAAACTCTATTTGATATATTAAAAAATCACAAGGAAGCCTGTCAAAAAAATTACCATGATCAAATAAATTACAAGGCAAAGCTGCCAGTCATGTCTTGCAAACTGGTACGGCAGAGACACGACGGAAAATAAAGTGCCCAGAGCCCAACACAAAATCAGGCTTGCTCTGTCAAACACACGCCTGTCCTGCTTGTGGACCCCCCACCTTCATCCAGCCTGTTCCGGCTGCTCCCTCGGCACCTTATCCTTCACTCTGGGCCAGCCATGCAGTGGCTAAAGGTGCTGCAGAGGCTCAGCACCAGGGCTGGAAGCCCCACTCCCACTTCATTCCACCTCCTCCCCAGCGAAACTGTTCTTCTCCTCAGCTCCTTGTTATCTCCTGCCTACGCACCCGCTGCATGCATATGTACTTTGCCACTTTGCGAAGTGCTCTTGGGATTACTTAGGTACTGCACCAACCCGAAGTTGCTCCATTTTACAGCACTACAATCCTGGCTTCATAAAACTTAGCCTTACACAGCGGAGAACTGCCAGGGAGATTAACTCCAAAATGATCTCTTTAAAGTGCACAGTGTCAAAACTGCACAGTGGATCACAATCAGTGCTTCTTCAGTGAAAAAGCCATTCCTCCCCCAAGAGGTTTTTCCAGTGAGGCACCTAAGGGCCAGGCTGTGGGGAAGCCAAGGCTGGACATGCAGCCTCTTCTCTCTTCTTTGCTCAAAGTCGTGCAGCACTGCCCAGGTGCAGCTGTAGAGGCCAAGTATCTCTTTCTGCAGTCCTCCATACATGCATTTCCCAGGGATAAGTGATTATGAGTTTAAAAGAGGAGCAGTATTACAGCCTACTGGTGTAACAGTATAGCAGGGCAAAGTTTAGAGAAAGAATCAACACTTTTCCAGGTAACCTGGAAAAGCTGGAGAAAGACGAAAAACAATTTGAGAACTGGGGCCTTTTTCAGATTTTAGGAAGCTAAAGGCTGCACCAGGGGGAATTTGAGAGTTAAGATAGACTTTTTATATTCAGTTTGTAATATTAGTGCAATCTCAGGTAATTTTTTCTCCTTTATTGCATTTACTAGACCTTTAGTTTGCTTCATTTCTCCCGAAGTTGCATGGGGCAAGCTGAACGTCTGAAACCTAACAAATCCCAGTCAAGAAAAAGCAGCCAGAAGCCTGGGTGGCTCCGGGACATGTGTGCTTCCAAACTTTGGTCCACTTCTTTAATTATTACACTTAAATAGAAGTTTAGAGAGCAAAAACTTTGCTCTGCTTACATCTCCAGATGCTTCTTGCTTCCTGCCACTCCGCCCCCCGCTCCCCACCAAAAGCACTGCCTCAGTTTAAGGGACATCAAGAGCTTCTCCTTGGTTCCTTTCCCCCCCGAAACAGTTTTAAACCTTGATAACCTCTTATCTATCTGTCAAATCTAGTATGCTTGATTTGGTCTTAGGGCTTTAGATGTATTTAAACCATTTAGATCAATTCTAGGCCTTGGATTGCTTTTGCAATTTCAACCATTTAAAACAAAAAGCAACTCAAAGAAGGCCACAAAGGGAGCATGGGAGAGACAGCAGAGCTGCCACCATTTTATTCACCATGGAATGTAGTTTGTGGCAGCCCATGTGCACTGCCACCAGCTAAGGCTTTCTGTACCTGCCTTAAATAGCCCTTCTCCAAAAGCAAAAAGTCAAACAAACTGCTTGAATGTGACTCCTGGATTGAAAATCAAGAGAGGACTTACACAATGGGAGACAATCTGAATTTGAAAGCCTTTTTTCTTTGGACACCCTCCTTGAAATTACAGGGAGATTAGAAATTATCCCCAAATCGAGCAATGCAAAGCCCAGAAATTCTCAGCTAAAACCCTGTATTTTGAGGTACAAATATGGTAATGTATTTGAGAAACACATGGTAATAAAACTGCAACTATATAATCCAGACTGTACAAAGTAGGCCCTGAAATGATGCTAGGTAATAAGTCTAGGACAATGATGTGAACATCCTTGTGTTAATATGTGCCAGGTGACAGAGGGGATTACTATGACTATCTCACAGAAAGTACAACAGCATTGCTTCAGTGTAATATTTGCCTGGACCTATCTATCATCACAGAAGCCAGGCCATGAAGCTCTATTTTAATAAGGTCTCACTGAAAGGCATTCTTCTATCCACTTCCTCTTGTTTATTATTCTTTCAAATATCTGATAAGATACTTTTCAACTGTGGCTATTCACTTTCTGTTTGCGTAGGTCTTGGGTTCATCACAAGTTACAAGGTCAGCATTAATCTAAACAATGGTTGGTTATAGGTGATTTTCCCGAGTAGAAAACACTCTAAAGGCTAGATTGTTATCATCAATAGGGCAACAAGCAGGCAGGAGAAACAAGCCCTACTTACACGGGTATAGATGAAGCAGAGCTACTCAGATGCCAGGTCATGAGTGTAGCACATGCACTAGAAGCCACAGCTCCTGCCCAGGGCTTGTTAAAAAGGAAAAATAGGGAAAGAAGGAGGAGCTTACCTCCCTCCTGCCCCAAGACATTAGCATGGCCAGCTGCCTAGGCACCTGTGAGGAGCATGGAGGAGCCATCCAAAAGGTGCAGAAAGCTATCTTCTTTTACCTGCAGAGCACATTTAAGGCAATGAAACAGCTTGCAAAGTGTGTCTTCTCCAGTTGTGTTCCATGCTGTCATCCAGCCCACAGCAGTATCTTTTACAGGCAATGTACTGAAAAGGTGCCCCGAAGAAAATTCAAAATCAAAAAACCAAATTCGGTAAAACAAGGGAAATAGTAAGTATGCATGAAACCTTTAAAAGTAATTTCTTTGAGGGCTAATGATTGATAGCTGACACAAAAGAGTGAAGCTCCATTGGCTTGTAATATCAAAATATTTTAACTGTATTTACAGTTTGTCATTTGTAGAGCCAAAACCTTCTAAAATATACTCCCTGAACCTGGAAAGCATGCAGCTTATCTCTTGGCCTTTACACTCCCTTCTTCAAAACACACCCCTTCCTGCACTCTGACCAGCAGTGACTCACACCAACCTAATGAAAAAAATTAAAACCCCAATAGCCAAAAAAAAAAAACAAACCAAAAAAACCCTACTAATCATATCTCTCTTATGCAAGCAATTTTATAACCCTGTTTTACACAAATCTGTTTTCTATAGTTCTCCTGTCCAAGAGGTACACTGTGTTTCTCCTTGCCTACCTGTATGTTTCTCAGGTTGAGACTAAACATGATGAAGACTGTAGCGCTAGTACCCATGGCTATTCCATTACCATTAATGGAATAAACTGCAAGTGATATTTGTTCTCCATGTTTTGTTTGACCTCCAGATTGGCAGATCAACCTTTCCGGAGTAAAAGCTCTTTGCAAAGGGAAGGTAGATACAAGCACTGGCGATACACTTAGCCCAGACAAGGAGTGTTAACCCTGACTCAGAAAAACAACAGCTCAAGAGGATAAATCTCTATGGTGATGTAATTGCTGGTCTCTCTAAGAATGGTAGCTAGCACTTTTCCATGACTGTTATTTTGTGATGAAAGGTGGAAATCAACAAAATAATTTCTTTTCTCTGCTCAATATTCGTGGTTTGTAGGAGCTGCTACCTTAAGAGAGATCTGATTTGGAGGCCTTCAAGGGAGTCATTCCTAATTCTCTCATTAAAGACTTCTGATATCCTGTTCTCTATATTGCTTTTATAAACACCTGAAGTAAAAATATTTACATTATGAGTTAACTATTCACTCTGATTGTGCAGTAACCTTGGGCTGACAATCCATATTGTGGTTTTTTTAATCCCATTTTGTTTGGCAATTGTTCAGCACACAATGGTCTGATGGCCCAGCTGCGGCAAAGAAGCACACCACAATGCCAAGGAAAAATGCAGGCACCCAAAAGCTGATTCTCTGGCCATCATCATGCCCCAGCCCAGCTAGCAAAGCCAGCTATCTGTTCCTTCTCAGTCAGATCAGCTGCCAAAAGCTTCAAAAGGTCAAAAGATCTGCTGGGGATGGCAGGACTGAAGGGAAGTCATCATGACTTCAGCCACTGTGAAGAGTGGCAGTACAGCAGCTGCTGAGTTAAAGCTTTGCAACCATGAAAAATTTTTATATGATGAAATAAGCCTCCAAAGCAGCCAAGGATGAGAACTCACCTCTGACAACATCAAAGCAGTTGTATTTGGTGAAATGGTGAACTTTGAAGGGAAAAAAGGTGAGGGGCTAATTCAGTCTGTATTACAAGTAGTTTGCTACTCTTCACTACTAGAGTTACGTGTATCTTCACATAGTTCCAGCACATTCATTAAAGCAAATTTCCTACAAGGGTATTTAATCCTGTTCATCAAGAACAAGGTCAATGAGGGAAGCAAGATTAGATATTTCAAAAGATATGTTCCCTTCTGTTGCCATAACAAAGAAAGGTACATTAAATCAACACTGCTAAGCTGAATTCATATTTAAGCAGCCCTCTTTGCAGAAAAATCACACACACACACCCCTCCTGCAATGCCTCTCTCTTGTTACAAGATGGGCTATGACTGTCAGAGTTAGATCACAACTATACATGGCCTTCCCTTAGCAACCAGGTTAACTTTATTGATTCTATAGTTGATTATTAAGGCAACAAGCTCAATTCTTACTGTTTATAAACTTTTTAAAAGGTCATCAAGAAAACAGAAATGAAAGTTGTTTTTCTTGACTATTCTTGTGGCACGCAGAACCCATGGAAGCTGTTGAGAGAAAAACAACAAAAATGCAACAGGAAGAAAAGAGAAAACCCAAAAATCCCAAACTAACAAAGAGAGGACATGCCTGTGGCTGTGGCAGGGATACCTGTATTCTCTTCTCCGCTCTGTCATAAGCTTTTTCAGTGACTTTGGATGCAAACTGGGTCTCCCACTTTTCTTCGAAAAGACTCACCATCTCCAGCTTTGTAGATCTTAACTTAGCATTTTTATTTTATAAGCTGTTTTGTTATTGAGGTTTATTTTAATCCCAGGAAGACGTCATGGATCACAGAATCATGGAATCTGCTGAGTTGGAAGGGACCCACAGTGATCATCGAGTCCAACTCTTAGCCCTGCACAGGACCATGCCCAAGAGTCACATCATATTTCTGAGTGTATCATCTAAAACACTTCTTGAACTGTCAGGGTTGGTGCTGTGACCACTTCCCTGGTGAGCCTGTTCCAGTACCCAAAGAGTTAAGAAACAAAAGTGAGCTTAATGTTTTTAAAAAGTAAGGATTTGCAGGCAGATGGTTGCAGGATTTCATCATCACCTGGCAGAGAAACCTCTCCCCCCAAATCCATAGCTGTGAAGATACCTGAGTCAAAAGTACATGTCCAGTAATATCCCAAAAAGCAATGATCCAGCTTTCTTCAGGTCTATTCCATAGCTCTGACTAAACCCCAATACAAATTATATCGGAGAACTACAAGATCAGACATAATATTCCTGTTCCAATCACTCAAAGCTGATATTCCTTTAACAGCACTGCCAAATTATGCCCTGATTCCACCTGCATACACAGAGTCTTTTTTTAATTCCGCAAGAAACACAGCAAGTTTGCAATGCAGGCAAAGGATAGACTATGTGGTGGCCAATTTCTTGTTTGGAGTTTTTTTCTGGGAAGAATTCCAACTCATGTTATGCACAAGACCCCATCTTATCGTTAAAAGGAACAACCACTTAGCAATATTTTACATTTCAAGACAAGGAACAGCTAACTAAATATCAACATTTTAAAATAAAAGAACAGCATTTCCTCTGCTTTACCTAAATTACTAAAAGGTAGCTCATATCATTTGTGCTTTCATTTAGAGTTCTCAGAAAATTTTTTGATACTATTTTAGAAATTATAATAACGGCTCGTTTTACAACATCATTTGAATTAGATTTGTGTGAACAAACTACTGCATTTCCTGAACAGCATAAATATTATCCTTATGAATGAATCAACTATTTCCAAATATGGATTGGAAAATATTCAGCTACCAGATATTTGGAAGAGCAAGCACCAAAACAGGCTCAGAAGTCCAATACAGATGTCTAGGACTCAAGAAAGCATTCCATCCAATCAGTCGCCGGATTTAGAGTCAGTCATCTCTGAGTCACCCATTTCATTGCTATTCTTCATTTATTTTGGGTGCGGACTGAAAGCAGTTGCTCTTAGTTCCTGAAAACTCTATGATGTGAAATTCCCACACCCCAAAGCAAAATAAATTAAAAACAAAGATCACAGGTTCCCTCTGCAAGGAGCCCATGCCCCCGTGCAGCACCTTCTTCTTTTCCAAATCCCCTGTTGCTCCTGATGTACATGGCAAATGTCTACTGCCTACCAGTATTTCCCATCTTCCAAGTTTTTCAAGTTCGTACTTCTCTTTTCTACTCAGCAAGAATTATTTATTGCTGATGCCTGCAACCATAGACCTTGAGGCCTTGCATCTGTTAACCATGTTCTCTCATTAAGGTTCCCACAACAAACAAAAGCCTCAAAAGTCTCCTTTCTTCCTGCTCTTTTCATAATGATGCCCTTCATTCTCTATCCATCACAGCTCATACTTCATCCATCTTATTTCCATTATAAGTTCAAAATCTTGGCATTCCAAAGCAGCATCCAAACAAAAGACTCTCCAGATATGAATGCCATCTCAAATCAATTACCAGGGCATTCATCCTTCACAAGAATATCTCCATTATATTCTCTTACTATTGAATTCAAAGACTACAGTGCTGACATGCTTGCAGGGTTTAAAACAGTGGTGATGGGGAAAGAAAAAACACCACTCTCATAACTGGTCAAGAGAATCGTGTTTTTCAAGTTCCTTAAAACTTAAACAATGAGCAAGAGGAATAAGAACCATCTTTCTTGTTACATGTGTACACTGTACATAACACAGAAGAGGCTGACATGCTTGCAAGGTGTTGCCAGAATGCCGACATCATCGGGCAAAATCAAATTCAGTGTTAAGAGGATGACATTTCCACTGGAGAAAATAAGAACCGCACCTGCATTTATCCCTTTCTGAATCACATTATTCCAAAGCAAATGGAGACCACAGAGAACACTTGCCTCTTAAAAAAAGCAGCAAGTCCAACAAGCCATCAGCAACCAAGCATTAGTTACCATAATTAGCAGTTTTAAGATTTAGAGGGTTTTTAATTAAGGGATGGATAGCTTGGTTTATAGCAAATTAACTAGAAGATTCAACAGAAGTCTAATGACAGTTTCTTCCAGGAATCTTCATTGAAATATATTTTAACACTTTGATTATGCTTGAAAATTTGTTATACACAATAAATGTTTGAAGCAGTCAAGTGCAAGCATGAAACAATTTTTTTATCATATTTAAAATAATCCGTCCCCTGCTATAACAAGCTGAACATGAGCAAGATTATGCAATAACTCAACAATACAGGTAACACTGCGCTGACAACTAAACTCAACTTGCCCTTTTCTAAATACCTTCAAAACTCTTTAACTCATTCCAGTCTGTACAGTTGTGCATGTCTACTAGGACTTGGTACACTGAACCCATAAAGAAATACATACAGCCTCCAAAAAGCACAGCTTGCTTCATAATTCATTCTCCCATATCAAACCTTAATTAGTTTCTTCCCTCTTCCTACTATTTCCTGCATCTTAGGCTAAAGCCCTTCACAGACAGAATTCTCCCTTTACTTATTTTGCACTCCTATTTCTAATAAAGTCTTTTGGTACCATATCAAGATCAACAACAAATAATAGAAAGTGCCAATTATAGGCATGCTTATCAGACCTCTGAGTCCAACATCTGCTAACCACAGTCTTCTATGACACCATCAATATCTCTTTGTAGGCAGCCAAAATTATGTGACAAAGGTACTGCAAAGACCACGTCATGAATCACTTTGCTAGTTCACACGGCGACTGTGTTTAGGAACACAGGAGTGTAGCAAAAAGTCCAAAACAGCTGACATACGGTTCATGAAGCTAGTCTGTGTCTAGAAAGGCCTCATGGGTAACAACTAGTAGTTAAGCATTGATTTACTCTGTTTTTCAGTCTGTGCTCTGGAAAATAAAACAAGCCTTGAGGAAAGGATCATGGAGAATTTTACAGACAGTACTTTACATTTCCCTCCCATGCAGAGGAGCATGCACGGCTCATATTGAGGGTGGGTGCATTGTGCCAAAATGTGCTAACAAAAATACACTAATTTTTTATAGACTGCATTATTGTTACCACATGGAAAAAAAATTATAAAAAAGCATAAAATATGCAAAATCTCCTGAAATTTCATTTTTCAGGTGAACTCAGAAGCAATTTTAAATTGACGACATGGTATGTCTTATATGTTTCAGGTATTCAAACTTCAAATGTGTTCTGGAATAGAAGAAAAATTATTGGTTAACCCAGTCCTATTCCCTATCATAGTTTAGCAAATAATTTTAATATATTAACTTTTTTTTACTGGTATTTAATATTTAAGGCGTTACTAACTTCTATAATTTAATGTGCTCTTTAACCCACATTTCAAATACCAGTCATTAAGATTTAGCTCTACTATGCAAGTTATATTTTTATTCCAACCAAATTATAAGTTATTAAAAGATTTTACAAAAAAAATTCCACAGGAAAAAACAACTTTCTTTAGAGTCAGAAAGAATATCTTGTTTTTTCAAAAAGAAAGTTGTAAAAAGCAACAGCCCATGGGCAATGATAAAATAGTTTTAAAGCTTTTCATATGGTATCGTGAATGCTTTTTATATGGTATGATGGGCATTATAGTCTACTACAACTTCTATATTGAATGTTTATCAGAAAGTCTTCAGAAATTAAGTCAGAACTTCATCCAGTTCCTGCTGAAGTAAACACATATTATTTTTTAAGACAAGACAGCTTTCTACACACTTAAAAAGAGTTCACACAGTGGGCAATCTAAGCAGTAATAAGCTTAAATTTTAACAAGAAAAATTTGATCTTGATATTAGGAAAAAGTCCAAAGCTTAGGCTAGTGAAACACTAGAGTATATTGTCTGCAAAAGTTACTGGATATTTGTCACAGGGGGCTCTGAAGACACCTCCATCAGGATCCATTGTTCTCAGTGCCCCCAGCAGCTCCTTCCCAATCTGGTTCTGTGAGCCTATGACCCCAAGAAGAAGTTTTACAAAGAGAATTAATGTAACATATTTTCTACAGATTTCTTACCTACAGTTCCCATTGCTTTCCTGCTCAGTCAACTCTCTCCTGTGTGCCAAGTGGCTTTCCTTCTCCATGTGTTTCCCCCACCATTCCATGCTGGGCTAACCAAATGACAGCAAGTGCTTTGACCAGTCTGGAACTCCCTGTGCACACCACCACTGACTATATGACTACTACATCTGGGAAGACAGAAAGTGCATGATTATAACCTCCTTTGCAATGGAGACATTCTTTTGACTGTCTATGGCTATCCATTGGTGGATTTTCTCTTTTTTTTTTTTTTTATTCAGGAAATATCATCTCTATTTATGCTAGCCATCCAATAATTTATGTGGAAAATGGGTTAAAACCAATAGAATAGTTATCTGAAAACAAGCAAAGGAACTGAAAGACAAATAAAAAGTGTGATTACATTAGCCTTGTTAAAAAATGGACTTTGGATTAATCTTCAACAGGAAGAATTTTTCAAAAGCTTTGAATCTTTTTCAAACTAAAAATTAAAAAAAAAAAAAGGCAAGGAAATTTTTTGACACTGAATTTCCTTAGCAAAGTTTCTGTAAAACACAAAGAGCCTTAAGTCATCACATGAATCACTGACAATTTAATCAGCTTCTGTGAGTTTGTCATCCTCATCAAGAGTTGAATTTAAGACCTTCAAAAAGTTCTTTGACTTCATTTATGAAGTGCTGCACCTACTGATTCAGCCACCCACACCACATTTTAGACTACCAGAGATTCAGACAAGAATCCAGAAAGCTGATATTCTAGAGGCTAAATGAGCTCCTACCAATGCAACCTTTAGGTGTCAAGAAGCAGCAGCAGAGCACATTTTCCTCTAATGGGAGAGCTCTAGGAAATCATGCTCTAAAATGGAGCACCATCAGGAGAGAGCTCCTTTTGCCCAAATGCAGCAAACTTCACAGACACTTTTTAAAGCCTTCATGTGAGCAGCAGTATGAGAACCCATACACTACAAGAGGCAGAGCAGGTGCAAAATCCAGTCCCAGATTTGTCTCATCTATCCTAGAGCTCTCCTGGCAAAGAACTTACACCAGGAGCTATTTTTTTTAAATAAAATTACTTTGCATGAATGCACGTGACACTTAACAGGGGCAGCTTTTTAAAACTAAAGCTCTGTAGGCCACAATCTGCTCTTTGGCCAAATTAAATGAATACTGTCATCAATTGCAATGAAGCCCCGAGTTCAAAATTCTTGGGATGAGACATTTTCAAACCCTATCACATTAACACCTCAGATCCTCAAAAGTGTGAGTAGTGCACTTCCTGATTCTGCTGCAGAATGAAATAGCCCTAACACGGTAGATGTCCTGTCTTTAACCTTTTCATTACTTCTGTACTTCATGATATATCTGGTGATGCCTTTGCAGAAAAGCCTGTGTTGAGATTTCTCAGCATCTCTGGGTAAAGAATCTTACTGCAGTACAAAGAAGTGCAACAATAAATAGGGGGTTAGCTATTTATGGCTTCTTATTTGGCTTCTTTGGAAGCAGAGTTCAGATGAAGAACACCACAATTGCACAACTTTTATGGTTCAATTTTGGCTGCAAAAAAATTGAGACTTTTTCTAAGAAAAGGGTTTGTCTTGTCATTGAAAAGACAAGGACAATGTATTCAGTATCCCATCATTTGAGTACCTGGTACAATGTCACTCAGCTGCCTGAAGATTTGGGGATAAAAAGTGATTGACATTTTTGTAAATGAGATCAACGTATTTGCCATACCTCATTTTGTTTTCTGTTCCTTGACTTTTACTGACATCCAGTGGAGACACACTCAAACCTCTTTCAAGGGCTAATACAAACTTCTTTCTCGTAAAGCACCTTTCAGTTACCATTAGAATGGAAAGCCTGCCTTGAATGTATCCAGTTTTCAGAAGGCTCTTCCTTGTTTCTTCTGTTCACAATATACATTCCTTTACAAATTCAATCCTTGAAACTGTTTCATTATTTTCAAACACCATTTATTCCCAGTTCTGACAAAACTATTCTTATGGTACAGTTTCTGCTTTAGTTGCACTGCTACAATTCCATATTCTCCTAAAAATATAGGAAAACAGATCAGAAACAACGCCTGCTTCAAAGACTGTGTCCTCATCACTGTCAAATGAAGCCATCTCTGTGTTCTCATCATAATTTGAAAGAAGGCCAGCATATTATTTTTGTATGTGTGAACTCTGCTTCCTGACTGGAGGAATTTGTGAATACCATAATTAAACTCTCACAGAAGTACACACAAGACACAGATCTCAACAAGGGAGCATGTGGGATCCATTAACCAGAATCATCTCAAGAATAAATTGAAGTTAAACAATCGTACCTGAGGTTTTTTGCTTATCCTTGTCAAATAAAAATTGCTCCCAGAATCCATACTTACTACTGACAATTTAAACCCCAGCAATCAAACAAAGTTCAGTGCAGTGGATTCGGTCATGCTGAGATGCTCAGCAGCACAAAGCAAATCTAAAGCTCACCCTTCCACATCTTATCCACACTACAGACTGCTAATCAATAGTATATTGAAGAAAAACGGAGGTCCTCTGAGATTTACATCATCTAAGTTGTCCACAACCCTTTCAAGAAAAAGAAAGGGGAATCATGTCCAGACTGGAAAACATGTGATTGCTACAAACTAAAATACCCATATCCTAGGGTGCAACATGTTCATGCTGAACACTTGCATGCAAATCCCACTTTGATTGAAAGGGAGCTTTGGACAAGGAAGGTGGCAGCTAACACAACCTTATATGAAAAGTCTTTGCTCAACGATTGAATAGTGAAAAGCACGACAAAACTCATTACCCACAGTGAGTCATTTTTTACCATGGAGGGATGTTCTTTGCCTAGGCAATTGATAATTAACAGTAGAAGTGGGAGAGTGAATTTTCTTTCAAAACACTTTTTTTTTCGTTTGTTTTCCAAATACATAAAATGTCTTTTCATATTGAAAAGGGAGGTTCAGCTCTCAATTTCTCAGGTAAGTGGGTTTGACCTGGAAACTTAGGTTACAAAACATTCATATAGCTTATAGTGCTATACAAACTGTTCCAAATCTGGATCAAATGGCTAGCAACAACAGACAAGACAGCTCTCACAATAATGCCTGCAGAACAGGAGAGGCATGAGCTCACACTGTGTGAGACAGGTCTGGTAAATGAACAGCAACAGGAAAACTGCAATTGTTTTACAGTGAAGTTATTGTACAGCAAACTGACAAAGTGGGTCCCTCACTCTTTTTGTCTTAAAAATACTAATTGGAATAACAGTAGCAACATCAAATATGGGCTGAACAAGTTTACTATTGCTAGTCTCATCAAATTCAGGTAAAACTAATTTATGGCCAGGTGTCCAATCTGTGTGGTTCAGTTGCCTCTGAAGAAAAAGTAATTCTACTAGATTCCCCCAATTTCATTTCCAGTAAAGAAAAACAAGTGGGCTGTATAATTATTCTTGTATGTCTCTGTGAATGCAAGAGTAGGAACATGTTCTCTGAACTACGTAATCACTCCCAAGACAGTGTCCTGGCACATCTCAGATAATCCATATGACCTTCTGGCCTGTACCTCAAATAGGAACGCCTTCTTAGTTTGTTTTCTTTGGCATAGATCTCCCTCTTACTTCACCTCCAGTTTAAGCTTGCTTCTTTCAGAAAGTATTTCTCTAACAGATAGAGTGTGCTATCTAGCAAGGTTGGATGACAAATTTCTCCGTGGGCAGAAAAGAATACATTCTGTAAAGCCTGGGGTTGCCAAACAAAGTATCTCCACTCATCCTGTTCTTCAACAGAGAACACTTTTCAAAAACAGTTTTACTGGTTTTCAAGTATCAGAAGTATCCTGATCTGTAGAGGTGCTCTCTCATAGCTATTAATGTCGAAACAACAGCAGGATGTGGCCCTGACAAGGATTGGTCATCTCATTAGTAGTCACTAATCAGTCAGATCATTGGTATCCTGTGTACACAGTCCCATTAGCCTCCCTGGGGTGCTACAGCTTGCATTGCTCAAAGGAAGAACTGATAGGAAGCAGGCCACGGGGACAAATTCCCGATGCAATTCCAATAATATCCAAGTTCAGCTTTCTGTGGAACTGAGGAATGAGGAGACCATTTCTTGATGCAGTGGGAGAGATTCACACCACCTTTCCACAGGCATTTCACATAGGTTCATGATTAGGACACCCAGGTTTAGAATCCGGATCCAGTTTCCTACTCCTCCTACGGCCCCACATGCCAGCTACAGACATAGCCATGGCCACCCCTCCAGCAAGAACCAAGGTGGCCATCACCTGTTTTTGCTTTGGGTTCGGTTGTGCTGTTACTGTTACATTCTGGTCTACGGTGGCACATAACTTTTATGCCACCTCAGAGCTGGGGCAGCTTAAGTGATGTTTCAGCTAACAGGTAAGGGTGCATACTGAAAGGAAAATCCAAGGAAACCTATACAAGGCTTTTGCCTGAAGCTTGCAGATTTAAAGAGGAGCCTTATTGAAAGGCAACAGATTTGATTTTAAATACCTCCATTACTGATTATATACCATGTGATGTACCAACTGTGCTAAAATCCTGAATGACTTATAGAAGGAGAAACGGCATCAGAAAGTGGTAACATTTCTCTACTTAAAATGCACAGAAGCAAATAGAAGCAACAACATTCAGGTTGCAACTTCAAGACTCCATTTTCCCACACTGTATGCAAATTATTCAGTCAACTCTGAAGTCAACCCTTCTAACACGCTCCCAAGCCCTAACACAGATATAAAGGCAGGGTAGTCAAGTTTTCTTTATAATAGAGAAGTAAATGCTTCTAAAATGCAAGCCAGGAGACTATTACAGACAGAGAGAATTACATTGTTCTGATGTTCTTGTTTGCATACTAATCACATAGTACTGAAAACAGAGGGCATTTGGTCATTACTTGCTTTCAACTGCCAATGACTAGGGTGGAAAGTCAAGAAGTTTAAAAAACAAAACAAAAAACCTCAAACCAAAATCAAAACCAACAAAAAACCCCCAAACCCAAACAAAACAGGCAAACCTGTAAGACTGCCTTTTGGAAAGCCAAACAATTGTTAAAATATTCATTTTACACACAAACTGCCTTGATGTGCACCATACTTCTCTGCTTTTCAACTAATTTGAAATGCCAACTGTGAGCAGTATGTTAAATACATTGACAAGATGTCTCATTTCATGTAACATGAAGCCTTTTTTCTTTTGTAAGTATTTTATTTAAGACTTTCTGCAATTTTCTCGATGAGTTTTCTTAAAGATACCTACCCTTGCTGGAGAAGTTTCAATGTGGCACAGCCTACATCCGTGATTTTATTACAAATGATTGATTAATAACACCTCTCTCATCAGGCAGGCCATCATCACAATCGAGTTAAAAGCAAATTGTTAGTAAGTGCCTTAGTGTACATTCTTTGAAATACAAACTGACATTTCAATTGTGTTCTGTGTAATTCACAGCACAAAAGGACTCAACCTTGTACTGGGGTTTAGGTAGCAGAATACCATATGAATGCAGTATTTTAACAATAATTGTTCTGTGTACCTCAAATCTGGAATCCCAGTTTATGAACCACATTTTAGAACAAAATCTGTGTACCTACCTGAAAACTTTACCTTGCCAGCTTGCCTGAGCATCACGTTCTTAAACATTAGGTGTGCCAAATTAGTGCAGACACTTCAGTAAACATACACTCAGGTGACATGGACATGCAAGTTAGACATTGACAGAAAGAATTCTGAACAACCGGTTCCCATCTGATCAATCTGGGCTGATAAGGGATTTCTAAATACCCTATGCTCCCACACTGAAACGGTGCGTGTCAGATGCAGCACTACAGCTTCCTGCAAATTATGAACATCAAGATTTAAGACCAGATTCTTTCTCTTGTAGAGGAATCCTATTTCTTACACATCCTTCATAATCAGTATTTAAAGAACATAACAATAACTAATCCTTAATTCCTGGTGCATGCAAACTGTAGGGGAATGCTGCATGATGGGGCTAAAAGGAACTCATTGTTGTTCCACATCCTTGGCAGGTTAGCTGCAGGAGATATTAAACAAAAGAACTACTAGAACATCTGCTCCTGGGACAGTATCCTAGGAGGACAGCCTAGGGCAGCCAGAAGCTCCACTTCACCACATACCTGTTCTGGCTCCTCCTAATAATGAGGCCAGAAGCTGAAGAGGAAAACAAGTTATCATATGAGACAACCAAGCTACCTCCAGGAGCTCATACCCCTAAAGACTCCTGTGGGAAACTACTTCTGATGAACAGCATTTTTCTGACCTCTCTCACATCAGACTGGGCTCAGGAATACCTTGGCTTGGTTGGCACACTGAGGCTATTTTTTTTTATATAGATAGCCCATAGGCCCCATGAGCAGGTCTACTGAAAACTGTAGGTACAAGCAGCTGCCCCACAAAATTCTGCTTCATGACTATCTATACCCTCTGCTAACCACTTGCAGTGTCATGGCTTAGATATAACTGAGAACCATTAAAAACTTCTCATCCATGCAAAAATAGCACAAATTATGTTAAGTAATATATCTCATGATCAGGCTTTCTTAAAAAGAAACTAATTATACACACAAGAATATAAATTCAGTAATACCTTAACACAATAGTGAAGTGTCACGGATGAATTATCCATCATTCAGTGTGTTTGTTTTACTTGGGCTGTACATTATGAACCACATGTACCATTAGGTATTAATAAAAACCCACAGTTTTACCTTCTCTTACAATGAAAGTATAGACAAGTGCAGGTGTCCCAGGAGGTTTAAGCAGATTTGTGCTACCACTAGCAGAAATGTGGAAGGGGTGCATACCTCATGTCTGATGCAGGTGCAGCCATGCCTCTCTTCGACATAGATCAGAGGTGACTCTATCTGTGGTAATGAATATCCTCAACTTAAAAAAAATCATTAGGGTACAAGAGAACTTTTTGAAACAAAATTAAATTATTGTAATTCAACAGTCAAAAGCTCTTCACACTCTAGAGAATATTCTGATGCAGGATGTGAGGAAACAAACTGATGCAGGAAATGCCTTCCTGACACCTAAAATATATAAAAAATACGAGATTGCAATCAATAACAAAGAGCGTGATGCAAATATAAAATGTAAAGTCTTTGTGTGCATCTGGAAAGTGAAGTAATCTTCAGATGAGTCAATACAGACATCAACTGCAAGAAATTCTGCATGCTGTACTAGTCAGCTAAGGGCATGCCATACAGGTTTTGTAACATACACAAGCAATAACCATTAGGATACATTTGGGTCAGATTCATATTTCACCAAGCCCATGTAGGAAACACTCAAGAACAAAACCTCAAAAATTGTTTCCCCTTAAACATTTTTCTAGAAATAAAAAGCAAATGCTGCTTTTAATTATCACAGATTAAAGAAAAGCCTATTGAAGTATTTTTCCATAATAAAACCATTCAAAGCTAGGTCACAGCTAGTCTTTTCACAAATATATAGCAGGTAGGAAACAGAAAAATGCAGGCCCTTTAACCTACTGCAAGGAACATGTGATTTCAATTCCTGCTTTAAATGACAGCAACAATTGCTCAACCCCAAAGCACACATGTGGCATAAACACACGTGATCAAGAGTTTTGCGTGCATTCAAGAGCAGGAGATGTTTCACCAGAATCACTGAGATATTTCATAATGCTCCAAGTTAAAGCTGGACAGCTCGGGCAGCAGAGAACCAGCCCTGAGCCTGAAAGCTGAAGCCAGATGCAAGTTGAAAATAGGGTGCAAACTCCAAACAGAGGAGATGATTAATCATTGCAATGAGCTACCAAGAGAAGTGGCAGACTCTCCACGCTTTGAGATCCTCGAATCGTGTCTGAGCACTTCTCTGGAATATCTGCTTAGCCAAACGAATGTTTCTTGGTACAAGACAGTTGAGATGGGTAATGTGAAACCTCTTGTATTACAAGACAAGTCCTGCACAGTGATCAGACGTCCCTTCTGGCCTTATGTCCTAGATGATTCTGTGAATCACACGTAAGTATCTCCATAGAGTAAGGACCTTGGACTGAAAGTTATTTGTGAAATGAGAAATGCTTTCATACTTATTTGTAACACACTACATACATAACCATGGAACATGTAAAAAACTTAATTTCCATAACCATTATGGGAAAACAATGGTTCATCTATTTAGTTTTTCTCTAACCTGACTTTTAAGAAGCATATTGGAAAAAATTCAGGTTTCAGACAACTCTGGGGAAGATTACTTTTCTCAGTTCTACAATTTCACTCAAAATTAACGATCCCTATTTACATATAACACTATTAAAAAGTTCAATTTACTACAAAACTTAAAATTACTTCAAAGATTAAAGGCTACACAGGTATTTCCATAACAGTGGTTTTGTAGTGCATACATTTACAATTTTAAGCCTGTTACGCAAAATCTGTCATATCTAAATTTCAAAGGCTTGGCAAACCTCTCTTCTAAGATTGGCCTTGCAAACTGGGGCATCACATTGCCATTTTCAGTACAAAAGATATCCCTTGCTTGCCCACCAAAAGGCTCCTCTCTTAAAATATTTAGATGGTCTCTTAGAATAGCAATCTTTGCTTTCTTCCTGCAGGTTAGTGAACATCATCTCCAGTCATTTCACTTGGCTGGCTGGGCTTTTTTCATGATGCTACAATTAAGAACTTAATCCTGAATACTTAATTCAGTTGTTGAATAATAGCAAAAAGTTTTGTTCTTGTACTGAACCAGCTTTGAGGTTTATTTATTTTTCGTGAGAGAGAGAGATGATGAAAGACAAGGAAGTTTCCAGTAAAATAAACCCTCCTTCCCATTTCCAGTCTTTCCTCCTTGTATTAAGACAAAGAATATGCCACTCACACGTACACACATTGTAATTTGTTTTGAAACATTACAAGAGTGAAGGAGGACAAGCAAGAGCTAGACTCTCAACTTGTGAGAAGTTGTCACCCATCTCTTACCCAATAGAAAACTGGTCAGAGACTGGTCAGAGCGCTCACACATAGACATCACACTTCAATCTCAGTACCGTTTAAATTCTTTTCACAGCCCAAGGTGATTTGAATGAATTTATTTTCTCTTCCAGAAAAAAAATGTCCAACTTTCCAGTCATGAAATATCCATGAAAATGTCTTCTACTAGAACAATTCTAAAAAAATTAAATACACATGGGAAAATGACTATATTACATCACTCACACGTGGGAGTTAGGATCTTTGCATTTCATCCTCCAGTAGTTTGCTTACAGTTCTCTTGGCAAATAGAAAATACAAACTTTCAAACCTTTGCAGAAGAGAATTTAAGTCTCCTATTACACTTAGAAATAGAAAGGCAATTCTTTATTAGTCTTGATCATTTTACCCAGTCTCCTCCCCCTCCTTAGTTCCAGTGAAAAAACGAATTCACTATATGACCCCAATTTTCAAGTTGTCTCAGGCCAAGAACTTGGAATAAAGTAGTTTCATTTTCACAGAAGTGAATCTTCGAAGGAAACAGAAAGAACTCAATGTATAAAAAGCAGAAAGAAAACCTCTCTTCATCAATTTAAGAAACAAGGGGTTTCTTCGGCTTTAAAACAGAATTTCTGACAATTTTGACAATTTAAATACATATACAATTGGAACTTGCAAGGTTCTGGTTTTCTTCTTGTTATCACCCATCTTCCTCATTTTGTTCTCCAGATGCAGCTTGGACATCCTAATCCAACTCTCATTTCAGTAACACTTAAACTCACACTTAATTTGGGGCATGGGTTTTCAAACACATTTGTCTAAATAGAGCGATTAAATTCTTTGAACTTTGGCTTAGCTGCACTGAAGAGAAGTAGAAGTAAAGCTTCCTAACAAGCTTTTTACACAAATAGTCAGCTTTGCAGTTTCAGTCTTCAGAAGAATGGATGGAAAAAAAGCAACAGAGTTGTGAAGGAAAAAGCAAAAACCTTTAGTTTATCCTCTTGTATTAGACTTTTGGCAAAGTCAAGATTCAGGAAGGGAATAAAACAGACCTCATGAAAAGTGTATAAACTGTACTGGAACATGACAGGAAAGATATTTGCCTCCATTAATATTATTATTTTGTACATATAAATCAAGCTACTTTTTTTAGGACACTATGACGTCCAAGTAATTGCATACACCAACAATCTTCAAAAGCTAAAGGAAGTTTAACTACCAATATCCATGGTTAGACACAATCCTGCTTGGAAAATACAATAATTTATGAAACTCATGTTTAAACTAGTGCTTTTATCCAAAATTCTCTCTTTTCTTTCTCACAGTAAAAAGCATTGTAGAGAAGAAAAGCAAGGGAGTAACAGGTCATCTTGAATTCATCACAACAATTCTGGAGAATGGAATACATCCCTACATTGTATACCTCAAAACATGGACCAGTTAGGTAAACATCTGTCTTTGAAGAGGTTGAAAAAATTAAAACAGAGTAGTAATGATCCACAACAGTTGTGCAGCGTATTACAAATATTTCTTTTAAATAGTTCAAGATTTTGTTACGGAGCATCCACAAAAACAGTATGTTCTTTTGTTTAAAGACTTGATTCCAAATTGTTTCAAAAAGTTAACATAATTTAATGATGCACCATTATGAACTGAAATCAGTATGACAAACGCTGATAAATTTGCAATGGTAGGAAAAAAATACTAAAAATACCTGTCTGCTTTCTTCAAAACCCAAAAGGAATCAAAAATTTTAAAATCTTATTTAAAATTTGTCAAACAGGCTTACTGCTATGACAAGTGCTGCAGGCTGTTGCCTCATGGATTCAGTTTCATTTCCTATTACCTAACTACAAAATATACTATTTAGAATCAGTTCTTTATTTTGCATAAATATGTATAGCATCCGTGATTTTAGGGAGAGTAGTCTAACTTACAACAGAAGATTTGGTGTTCACTGCCAGCCAGGTAGAAAAGTTAAAAGCCAAACAGATTAAAAGAAGACAAATATCTAAAAGTACTACAACTGGAATGTAATTTACCCCTGCTGGAGATAATAATCTGCATGTCTGCTTTAAATTTCTTAATAAAAGTAAGTTTTAAATAACCTGTTTTAATATCTTTCTCTCAACATATTGGCATACAGTGCTGCATTTTTATCATAGCTGTTACAACAACCTTCTATTTACCTTCAAGCCCCAGCTCTCAGAGTCAGGTGATTGTATAAGGATCTGAACATTTTAGTTCCAGTAGTTCTAGAGGAGAAAAAAATCCGGAAGTCTGGTTCAGTTATGCCCTAATGGCCCAAAACTTAAAAAATATGTTATCATACACACTGTATTACTCTTCTATCATTTTGAAGATCCCTCTCCTTAGTTACAAGCTCTCAGACAATGGCAAACAGGCACATGGCCTGCTGCCTAATTCCTAAATGGATCTCACATTTGTTGGTTTGGGCTCCAGTCTTCAGTGTGCATTAGAGAGGTATTTATGTATTGTTGGAAAAATACCCCAGAAAATGAGTCATAAACTTCATTTACACAAGGGCTATCAAAGACTGGCCTTGATAGAAATTCCAGGGGAAATTCCAGAGTGTTCCATGCAAATCACCTGAGAAGTCAGCAAGAACATTATATCCAAATATAAATTAGGTGAATTCTTGGCTCTAATGCTGATAAGTGAGAATGGCACTAATTGATGGCCACATAGTACTTTCTGGATCTCAAAGACCTGAACTGTCACAGCAAAGAAGCACATTAAATTAAAAAAAGCTAACTTGTAAAAGACTGCTTACTGAAAGTAGTAATTCCTCCATTATAATACAGCTATATATATTTATTATCACAGAGGGTCTTAACAGCTGTGGTGAAAGTTAAAATTATGCAACAAAAGGGAAAGCTTTGCAGAGCACAGCTAAGTTGATTATTGTAATTCATATCTGGAAGTGAAAACAAACATCCTGAAAACCCCTCCATCTGGCATAAGAGGTGGCAGCCTGTTCAGCAATACAGATAACACTGAACATATCATCTTTATGCTCTCACTGAATACTTAATCCCATCAAAGTCAGAGTGGTGACATTCAAAGACCTTCAGGGAATCTGGCCAAAGGAACCACTGTTTGATCCAGAGTATGCCCATTAGCTACATATTACTGAAATAAAAATTATTGATCATTAAGGAAAAGACAAAAGATTCACCAGAAAAAGGCCTGAACACAACTCACGCTCAGGAGGCAAATCAATGAGCAACAATTCATGCTACTTCCCAGATACACGGGAGTCAGATTTCTCTCTGCAAGGTTTTAATTTCCTCTCCTATAAATACCTCAAAGCAATCACACATTAATATTTACATGCACAGGAGTGAATTAGTAGCAACAACTGAACACGCTCATAGGCAAAAGTTAAGTAACATTATGAAGAGTCCATTAGTTTCTCACCAGAATCAATCCAACTAAAAGAAAATTTCATAATTACTACCACACTCCATGGGAAGTATTACATGGGCTCTAATACAGATAGTTTTGCTGTCATCATCTGTCAGGCTGATGACCATACCTATAGTCTTAATTTTTGCCATTATGAGCTAATGCCTGCACCTGTTTAAAATGGATAGGGCATATAATCCACATGGTTTTACAGACAAACTAGAAGTTTAAATGTAATACAGATCTGAAGTGAAAATCAGTATTTTTTATAGAAATGAAAAGAACATAGAAGAGCAAATGCCACATCTGAGATGGAAAGAAACCTTAAGTGTGCCTGTCTGTAATTTGCTAAGTAGGGAATGGGAAATCCGCATCCCAGAACACTAAAACACCTGACATTAAAAATTGTAAATCCAGGAGAATAAATTTTTAATACAATAAATTCTTTCTATAGGGATTCCCTCTAGAATTCCCTCTACAGAAAGACATGATACTTCATGTATCACTGGGGAACAACAAGCATAGCATCTACATTTAATACAGAAAAACATGTGAGTGAGGTCACTGCAAATTAAACTTAAGGCTTAAAATACTATTAGTTCATTCCCAGTAGTATAAAAATCTTTAAAACCAATATAAAATACAATAAAGACATAGACAAAAGGGGAATTTGATACATTATCATTTATGAAAGGCAGGTAGTGTCAGAATAGCCTATTTCTCTCTGAGGATAGCTAATTTTCTGAGAAATAAAATGGAGCAGATCAGGTTTTAACAAAGCATTTGGTAGCGTGCCATGGAGAGGAAGTTGTTAAAATGGAGATTGATACTGGTTTTGATATTGATACTGATTGATATTACAGGAGGAAAGATAGCTATAGCAGACACTCTGAAAGCCTAACTCCAAGCCACGGAAAGTCTGAGTTCCTACAGACTTAATTGTGACAGCAACATTTTTTATAATAACTTTGGCATGAAGATATGCTCAAGAGGATGAAATCTGCTTAAAAGGGCAAGCCTGATTCTCACCAATACTGATGTAATTGAGGTATCATTCAGAAAAAAATAGTGTTCAGAGACAGTATGAAACACAGTAACACGAAAGCAAAGTGATAAACTTCAGAACCCAAAAGCAGAAATTTCTTGTTTGCAACTGACAAAGGAGAAGGCTGGCGGTGTAATCCCAGGATCAATTCAGCGATGACGGTGAGCCACCATGGATCAAGCAGCCTGAAAGAGGCAAATGTTATTTAACTGTGTGCCAACTGACATCAGACATACATATTTCTCTTCTGCAATGTTGCGTGTAATTCTAGTCACATGCATATAAGAAACAGTCAAAAAGGAGAATGATGCTATGAAAAGCAGAGAAACTGGAAATCTTATGTTCCAAAAAGGGACTAAGGAGAGTTAAGCAGAAAAGAAACTGAGAGGGAATATGATTAGACCCTGAATATATATATCTTAGGCAACAAGTTGGAGGAAGGGGATTAGTCTTTAAGTTAAAGAAGAGGACATATGATGCAGAGTCCAAGATGATCCTGCTTAGTCCTTAGCTGACAACTAACAGCCCTGATCTATCATGTTTAACTTAAACTAACCTTATTTTGGAAATCACAACAGAGTGGAGGCTTATTTCAGATCAGTGAGTTTGTGCTGGTTCTTGCTGGGGTAGAGTTAATGTTCTTCACAGTGGCTAGTATGTTTTGGATTTGTGCTGAACACAGTGTTGATAATATAGAGATGTTTTTGTTATTGCTGAGCAGGGCTTTCACAGAGCCAAGGCCTTTTCTGCTTTTTGTACTGCCACACTGGCAAGGAGGCTGGGGGTGCGTGGGAGGTTGGGAGGAGACACAGCCAGGACAGGTGACCCAAACTGACCAAGGGAATATTCCATACCATATGACATCAAGCTCACTATATAAAGAAGGAGGAAGTAGGGGACATTTGGAGCGATAGCTTTTGTCTTCCCAATTAGCTCTTTTGCGTGATGGGGCCCTTCTCTCCTGGGAATGGCCAAACACCTGCCAGCCCATGGGAAGCAGTGGATCAATTCCTTGTTTTGCTTTGCTTGTGTGCATAGCTTTTGGTTTTGCTATTGAATTGTCCTTATCTCAGCCCATGATTTTTCCAGCTTCTACCCTTCCAATTCTCTCCCCATTCCTGCTGGTGGAGGAGTTAGTGAGCAGCTGTGTGGTTCTTGGCTGCTGGCTGTGGTTAAGCCACGATGGAGTTGAACTCTACACAAACCCATGGGTATGTCTTCAGCTGGTTTTTGTATTTTGACTATTACAACCACCTTCAGAGCAGACCCTTATGCCACCGTGGTTCAGCCCGATGTTTCTGCAGAAAGTGCCGAATGCAGGAAGGAGCCTCAGCGGTGACTGCTGAACAAATGGCTGTTGTGAGGCTAGAAATAATACACCTAAATAATTTAAATTAATCTCAGAAAAACAGAGTATTCAAATATCACATGAGGAGCACTTGTCTAAGTCCTGCAGAAGCTCTGCTTCCACAGCACCCTGAGCTGCAGATAACAGAAAGCAAAAGTGGCTTAAAATGTTTTACATAGCCGAGCTGAATTTGGAGTTAGGGACTGCTTGAGGATTGCAATTTGCCATCTAATACAGTTCTTGGAGGGTGTTCAGCTAGAAATATGAATAAAATAAACAGTGCAATCTGAGAATTAAGAATGAAATAAACTGGCAAAGCTTATTAGTGATATGCTGATAACTTGTTAAAATCTGGCTAAACTTTAAAGACGTGATGAAGGTGGCTCAGGGGGAGTGCGTTCCATTATGCAAAATTAAGTACAAAATTTCAAAGCCAGTAAGTCTGAGTGACAAGTCAGTTAAGTTAATTGCAAGTAAAAATGGAGCTCTAAAAATTACAGGGAGCATAAAATTCCAGCATTGTTACTTCTAAAACGAAAAATCAAAGGAATGTAATGATGGTACTTGGAGCACATGAAGGAATAATGAAGCACAAATAGCTAGGAATATTAAGACTAACAATAAGGGTTTTTAAAAATATATTGAAGGCTTGAAAAATGCTAGAGAACATTTAGTTCCATAAATAAGTTGACAGAGTAAGGAAATATTTGCTATTGGAAAAAAGAATTAACAGAATAATTCATTCCTTTTTTGTATTTACATTTCACAAGCAGAATATTATTAAATGTGAGACCTTAGAGAGCATACTGCAGCCATGAGAAATTCAGAAGGAAGGAAGAACTTAATACTCTTGTTTAATGCTAATAAGCACCTGAAATCTTGCTTGAACTAAAATGTTGAATCTTGATCTTGTCTTGCATTTTTTATTGTTTTAAAAAGGTGATGCTTCTTTTAGGAGAAAAAGCTTCAGCAACAGAAACCTGAATCTAGCCAGAATCTCCTGTTATGTCTACAGATACTTGCTGTCAAAATGAACATTAAATCAGAAAGGAACATATTAGGAGCAGTAGTAAATAACCATCTACTGACCACATCATTAAGCTCAGTGAACCTTGCGAAAGTCTCTAGATCTCTAGACGTTGCCTCTGAATAAGTATGTTTCTCTGCATCATTCTCTATCAGTAACATGGGAATAAAAAAATAAGGACTGCATTCTCCCCCAAATTACAATTATTTCAGTTTTTCTTATCAGAGTTAGGACAAAAACCCCAAACCAAACAAAAATAAAATAAAATAAAATAAAATAAAATAAAATAAAATAAAATAAAATAAAATAAAATAAAATAAAATAAAATAAAATAAAATAAAATAAAATAAAATAAAATAAAATAAAATAAAAGCTTATTCCTGCTGTTTAACTTCTTTCAGTGCCTCCTGGGCACAGTCACTGCCTGCTGTCAACCATGAACTCCAGGGCTGGCAGCACACTGGCAGTGCAGAGGCAGGGCCAGCTGGTGGGCTCCTGTGCAGGCAGGACAGAATGCCTCGGGGATGGGGGATCCCCCATGAGGCAGGGGGAAGGAAAACAGCATGGTTGCTCATGAAGGCTACTGTCAAGCACAAAGAGACGATGGCAGAACTGAAGTTACAAGGAGTATTGTCTCCTAAATTTTCAAATATCAACTACGCCTTTATCATCAAAGACCCTGGTGGTTTGGGGGTTTTTGGCTTTTCTTCCATTTGCTTCCTTATGCTTGACAATAAGAAATGCTTAAGTGAAAGGCATACAGTGCATCTTCCAGGGAGCTACCTGGAAGACAGCAGAATGAAAACCATTCTCATCGCAGGGCTGAGCTGTATGGGGGAGACACTACTTAGTCTAGGGAAAAACTTATTCAAAAAATTGGCAAATGCACAAGTATTGAACAAGGACAGAGCTTTATTATTTCTTGCTAATGAGCAAGAACACAAGCAGAGTATGGTGAGTAACTCTTAACTGAGGAGAATCAAATGGAAGTAATGCATTTAAAGAAGTAGTAAATGGTTATATGAGTTGCAACAAGCTTTAGCCCATTCTTTTGTACTTGCTAATTTAGCTTTGGGAGAGGCAGATGGATTAAGTTTCCCTTGACAATTATCTTTTCTCTCTTTTTCTCAAGGGTGGATGCAGCAATTGGTTTTGGTTGGGTTTTTTCCTAACATAAATAGCTAATGAAATAAACTAACACACTCTGAGAAAACTAGAGTGAAACAAACAAACAAACCAAAACAAAAACAAACTCTAAAAAAGTAAGTTTGTGGGGGAAATCCTGTTCGCATTGTTCCTCAGGCAGATGGCCCATGGCTTGTTTCTTTCCCTATCCAACACTGCGGCTTGTGGTATCAAAAGATGGCTGCTGTCCGAGCCATTAGCAGCCAAAACAAACATAAAGATAGCAAAAAACCAGAGGAAATGGAGACCCTGAGCCATAAACATTAATGCTTTAACACAGCAATTCAAGTTGATCAAGGTTAGTAGTCAAGGTGTGAGTCATTCTCCACATGACAAGGTATAGAAAAAGTGCAGGATAGTTCTGGAATCTACATGGATATAGTCTTTACTGCATTCTGACTGATCACATTATCCTGGTAGTGTATCTGGGAGCATGTCATCAAACCCCATGACAAAATTAGTCTAATGACCAAAACACTTGGTCATCTTCTTGTTAGCTCAGCTAGCATGTTAATGCACTGTAGAACAAACACAATGTACTACACTGGTTGCCTCCTCCTCCAGCTTTTACTTCAGCTATCTGCCCTAATGCAGAATGGATAAACAGTTTTCTTGCCAAATAGTGGTGGATTAGCCACAGCAGTGGTGACGACAGCACAGTGTGCGGAAGGATAAGAGTTACAATAGATATTCCCAAAGTAGTAACGTGAACTGGGATAAGGCGGGAACGAAATATCATCCAGATGAACATTTACACACTATGGAAATGATGACTAGTATTTGGATCGAGTAGAAGGGCGAATTCAACGTCACAGCAACTCCCAACAAAGTTCATCTGACAAAGATCATATACACTGCAATTTAATCCCATATTCCAGTTCTCCAGCTTGAACACAGTCTATGTTACTAAAATCTATTCTGTACAGTAAAACAAAATATTAATACTCTAATAATCATACTATAATACCAGTGATTGGAAATACTTTGCTTTTAATATTCTTTCAAGCTGGGCCCAACCCTGGGAACTACTAAGCATCTGTATTTCATATCTACCTGAAAGTTCTGCCAATTCTCACAGCTTCTCAGGATAGCAAAATGAATTGAGTGTATAGCTGAGAATAAATAAAACTTTTAACATTTCAAGGTGCCTGGAATAGCTGAAATTAAATCCATAATTTACTATACATAAAAAAGAAAAGCATTGTGACATTATATCCATGCTTTTTATGATTTTAAAATCAAATAGAATATTTTATGACCTGTTCAGTTCTGCTACTTCTGTATATACACATTAATGAAGTAGAATTATTTACCACTTTGTGAGCTGGAGTACGTTCATTCCATTTTGTACACAGTAAGAATGACTGAAGCACAAAGGCTCCTAAGATCTTAGGATCTTAAACCTTCAAGCCAGTTTCCAGTCCCACCACAAATTTTCTATACATTCAGGTGGTGAGTCCAATTTCCTATCAGAAGCCATGGAAAACAGGCACATTGTATGGAAAACTATACTCTGGATTGCGAGAAGCTCTGGCACTGTTAGGATGCCATTGGAAAAAAGGCCCTGAGAACTTTGTTCAAGGTGCCAGAGACACCTTCTGGAAGACGTGAGACTGGAAGTAAGTCTACAAACATAAATCTTGTATCTTATCAGAGGAGATAACTTTTTTTTCCCCTGAAATGTCCATTGATTGATATAATCCCAATTATTTAAAAATTCTTTGGTGATTCACAACATATTACACTATTCCTGAATTAATTGGCACATGGAATGCTCTGGTTCACAAAACTTCTTGAGAGTCCTGGATGCTTTGTTAGGAACAATTTCTTAAAATGCTTTTGGGGCCCATTATTTAATGCAGTTTTTCTCTATCAATTTCTACCTGTCCATTACTGGAAATCCTTCAGCTCTTTTCACCAAGCCACTTATCCTCTCAGTCATTCTGGTGCTTCTCCCTCCTCTCGTAGTCTCCAGCAAGTTTTAAGCTCTCTCTGGTTCACTGCCTGGGTTATATTTCATTATGGCTGCCACATTTTCTGCAACAACCATCATTAAAAAGGCTGCTGCATTATCTCGAGAAAGGAGCAGGATTTCAACAACTTTGTGTGGAAAATGCACTAGGGAGGGTTTCTGCCCCCTCTTGCCATGTTGCTATTGTTTCACTTTCCCCACTGTTTCTCCTGCTTTGTAACTCAGGTTCTGGATTTATCTCAGGTTCCCTCTGTTTTGCTCTCATTAGGAAGGCATTTGGGCAGCATTCTTTTCCCCTCATGATGGAGAATTTGTTCCAGGTCACTGCTGTGCTGTAGACAATGTCCTTTAACATGTAACCTGAAATTAATAACTGCCTTATAAGATACCAAACCTTTCACGCAGGATTCCTCACCTATACCCCAATGGCTCCCCATGTACCGTGACGGATTCAGAATAACAGGGGAAAGAGAGAAGTGCAAATGAAAAATTGGAACTGTTTCCCATCTCCCAACATATGTTAATAATGTATATTGGGCAAGACTCCACTCATCAAAAGTGTTTGAGCTTTGAAAGCTACAGAATAGCTGTGCTGTACACTTAGCTTTTGACATTTTGCTTGTAGACACCAGACATGCAAATATGCATTAAGTTCTTAGGTATTAATCCAGAAGTTACCAGCAAAGAAAAATATTTTAGAAGCACTAGATCTACCAAAAGTTAAGATCATAACTCAGAGGTGTCACAGCTTAATTCACAGAAGAGGGATCTGTTTTAAAACAAACACCTGTTTCTAACTCTCCCCATCCAAACCCATGCTGTCATCCTCTTCTAAGCCCAAATCAAACTGCTGCAATTTTTTAAAAAAGTTAATTTTCACTGACATAGTATGGATTGAGAAGGGTGTAGTTTGAAAAATAAAATCTTTCATGTTTAGAATGGATCCTTCACAAGCATTTTTGGTTGCACTATTCATAAACTTTCTAGATCAGACAATCTACAGAAAATCACCACAAAACAGCATGAGAAGCTGCAAACACCATCCACTGTGCTGTTGCAAATAATGTGAGTAGACATGAACAAGTAATATGAGGGACATTTCTTGGCTGGAGATTCTTTGGAAGAGAAAAGAGAAATGAGCATTCCAAAAAGAGAAGCACTGCTGCTGAACAAACACAAGAAACTGATTTAGGAAGGGCAGTTCTTATTAGGCTCTGTACACTGTACACATGAAAGGAAAATATACCCTAGAGGGTAAGTCAGAGCAAGAGGCAAATCTAGATGAGTGAAGCCTCAGGATCATGCTTAAGCTGAGATGAAAGAAGTCCAGAATTTTGTCCCTTGTGTAGTTTAACTTGAACCAACACAATCCGTCCTCATTCAGGAAACTCTACCTGAGTTGTTAGGAACTTGTGCAAGGGATCTGAATCATGAATATGTAACCTATTGACTAATACAGCCAAACGTTCTCCTCAGCGCTTCTGTTATCATAGATGAAACTTTTGCTCTAACTTGTCTCTTCTTGGAGAACACATATAACATGAACACTCCAAGATTCTATGCCAGCAGTAAAGCAACCTTCTTAGCAAATCTGCTATCAACCGACCATCAACGGACTACTGAAAAGAGCCCAATCAAGAAAGAGCTATTTCACAGTCAGCTCTGCTCAATTTTGCTTTTTAATAATCACTACCTTTCAGAGTGACTTTGATAGTTCCATGGGCCCCCCAAAAGAAAGTAGGATCGAGCATGTTGCAGCTGTTTTTCTGCAGCATTTCTCTCCCTCTTAAAGTGTTCTGAAGTTAATTTTGATGAGGTTTGAAAGGAGTAGGCTTGTGCTCTACGCTGAAAATGTTTTCAATTTGACAGCTCTGTCGTTGTGGGGGAAGGAGAAAGATCAGTGATATCTTAAAGTTATGCAATAAAAAGTTAGTTGTCTTCTTTGAATGCAGATTTATATTGAAGTTTTAAATAGCCCTCTTCACTAAGGAAAGGACTGGAAAGGTGCTGAAGCAACCTGCTGTTGTTCCTGTGAATAAAGCTGACCTTCTGGAGTGGTGGCAGAGGCCGTTGACCTTGTTTTTCTCCCTTGCACCAGCAACCGCATATCCTTACAGGAGTATCGTATTACGAGGCAAACAGCCAGCTTTCACGTATGGCAGTACAGAGTAGTACACAGCTCCAGCATTCACTAAAAGGAAACTTGCTTGCTTTCATAAAAACTTAGAGGACTCAAGCTTTGCACGGAGCTTTGCACTGACTAAAACTTTCCCAAAGCATAGACAACAGATTAATGGGATCTACACGGGAAAAAGCGTGCTGGGTTTTGCAACACATTCCAGAAATCAGAGACCATAAAATATCTGATGCTGTAACTGTAGAAGCCTTGCTGTGGGAAGATATGCTTTTACCTTCTTTCATGTAATCTTATGCTTCTATTTCAGAGTTGCAAGGAGAAGGGAAGGTATGCTCCTAACATTTGAAAGAAAAACAGCCAATGAGAAGCCTAAAGAGACCATAAGTTTAAATTAGTTCACTTTAACCTTCTCCCATCATCCAGTAAATTATCTTCCATTTACAATAAGGCAACTCCTTCAAGCATTTTTCCTTCCCCTTCCCAAAGGTTCAGAATATAGAGCTAGTACTACAGAAAGCAATGGGACTCTCACTACATGGATTTGTGTCAACAAACATCAACACTTGAATCCTACACGTGAATGAGCTTTACACAGATTGTGCTTCAGTGAAGCAGGTATGTCTGTCACATTTTACAGATGGGGCTTCAAGATACTCAAGATTATGCGATTTGCCAAAATCACAGGTAAATTTTTGGGCTGAGGTACTGCATCTGACTTCCAAGCCCAAGACTTCTCTCTTTTGCTAGCAATATATATCAGTATCAATATATATATCAATATCAATATATATATCACCTTTCTTTCTATTCTTCTAGTCCTCCACAGTCCATTAAGATGAATTGTCTCCTTTTCTTCACTGCTAGAAAAATGTCTGAAAAGAATAGTAATGACAATTTCTCCTATTCCAGCAGAAACACTGTAGGTCCAGGGAGGACTCTGTCCACTTTTCCCATCACATTTGCTTACCTCTTTCCCCTTTCTAAGACCACAGAGAGAGAAGTCAAGGAACAACTGTAGAAGCCTCAGGTTCCGAAAGCAGCTTTCATTTTCCAGGCTCCCTTAGAAGCAGTAAAGAGATCATTGCAGGACTACTGAAGGCAAATTAGTGAGCTAGACTGACTGCCTGGAACCAGTGCTTCCCGTAGGTAAGACTCCAAAGGAGCTGGCCAGAGCCTGTAGCAGGTAGCAAGCTCAGCCTAGAGGTTGAGGAGAACACCACTCACAGCCTCAGCTCAAATGTTTTGCCTTGGTAACACAAAATAATACATAACTACATAACTACATAACTACAAGCATCTCTCCCTGTAGTGTCCACCTAGGACCTCTTCCAAAGTGGTAAACACTATGAAAGTAATAGGGATATTAACTGATGGACTTGTGGCAGGAAAACATTTTACCCCCACCACATTTACTGCAGTTCTGGTAGAGAAAGAAAAGAGGCATTTGCAGGAGAATCAAATATTCTTTTTCATAACTCAGAGCAATATATTTTTAGACTTTAAAAGATTATATTACTTCTACACGTCAATCTTTCAGATTTTTTTCTATAATAGATGCCTATTTCAAATGAAGTAATTTCATTTGAAATATATATATATTATGCAGTTACTTCTTTTTTTCTTACCTTCCTTTTCTTTTAGACTGTTATCCTATAGGTAAATAATATGCTTCATTAACCACATTATAATAAGAGTCGAAATGTACACATTTCTTTGTATTTATTTGTTAAAATACTACTCTGTGCCCTACAGCTATAGCCTTTCTTCTTGCTTACTAATCAACACCTTTGATACTTCCTGTTTTCAGCACTAGTACTACACAAATCTCCAGATGCATCAGAGCTCCAATACCAGAAAGATCTGCAATTATTTAAAAGTTAAAAATTTATAGCACATCGTTTTGTGAGTAAAACTCACAGTATCTTCTATGTAGAAATAATGGTGCACAGAACTCTGAGCAACACAACATAATTTACAAGATGCGTCTTGTTGAGGAGGGGCTGGACCAGCTGACCTTCAGCTTTGAGATTACAGTTTCAATAATTACAATTTCATCTGAATAAGCAAATAATTACTCCAGATTTTTCCATTTTTCTTTGTTGTTTTTTTTTCTTCTTGGAAAAACACTTAGGGAGGGAGAATGTTGCCTTTAAATTATCCAGCCTAAAGGCCCTATAATCACCACCCGTGATCTATGGCAGAAAACATTCAAACAATTCACCAGTTTCTAAAAAGGAAAGCATACAAGATACTTTTCATTCATTTATGTCTCTCCAAGGAGTTTTTGAAATACAGTGCAATAAAGGTGGAGTTGTTTACAATATGCCTCGCTTGTCTTGCCTTCATTGGACTGCTCTGCCAAAAAGTAATTTAGTATACACGTATAAAAAATATATATATATACATATATATATTTATACACACATTGTATAAACCCATAGTTTCAGGTGCTTAGTTTTCCTTACTCTGGCATCCAGAGAGATGAAATTTGAAAGGCTGTCACAGATTACCCCACTTCCTGCAAAACTTTGAAAAAGATTTCAGAGTATCTAAAAGAGTAGTAAAGGACAGAGGCCACTAATAAGGCTGGATGAAAAAAAAACGCAGTGATTATTAACTGTAAACATAATAATCTAATGCTTTCAACAAATGCTAGCAATATTGGTAAAATGTGCCCTCAGAAAGGATAAGTCCATTCTTATTGTCTAGATATAGTTAAAATTGACAATACCTAAGCTGTCAATATCAGTGGAGGAAGAGGTTACTAAAACCACCACGAAACAGACAAAGTTGGAATAATTAACTTGGACTGATGATGATTAGAAGCTGAAGGAGAGAAGATTTTTATTGCCTAGATCTACAAATCTAGATAGTTAAAAATCAAATGGTTTAAGACATCAGATTTCTGTTCAGAAAGTATTTGAAGATGAAACATCAAATTTTAAATTAGATAGTCAAGTACATTTTCTTTTACTGTACCAATCTGTTCCTAATACAAATACATAACTGAAAGATTTGGTTTATAAACCAAAAGCTGCCTTTCTGAAACTCCATGCCTTCAACTGCAAAGTGAGAGATAAATGATCTTTACAAACATCTGTCAGTCCAATCCACTTAATCTCATTTAGCCAAGCACCTTTTGCAGCTTTTATTGTTCAGTGGTCCAGAAAGTGACTGTGTAAAAACATTGGGTAAAATTACATCTTCTCCTTGCATATGTTCATACTCAAAATTAATCTGCTTCACTGTCAGAAAGGAAGTTTCTTCCAACCTTGCCCATTCTGTGATTCTACTCCTTGAAGACATAAAAAAGCTTTTTATCCTGCTATGTGCATTGAGAATAGCACCAACTAATTACACAATTATCTAACATAGAAAAAGAACAGAATTACTTTCCTTAATTCTGCTGAAGGAGGGCAGGAAATCAACAATAATTTTGTGTATGCACGTGTAACTATTAAGCTCCACAAAAGCAGAGAGGTAACAACAACCCATACCCATATCTTTAATGTTGAATATCTTAAATAACTAGAAGGTCTGGCTGGGAGCTCTTTTGGAAGAGGAATATGTCTGCAAACATCAGATGTAACTTGCAAATAATTTTTGGAGATAGAAATCCAAACAGGCAAAATCCCATATTCTGAGAATACAATTCAAAGAGGAACATCTGAAAAATATATTTTCAGACTTTAATAATACTCTAAAAGCATCAGCAAACTCTTGTTCATGACTTACAAAATTAAATAAAAGCAAGTGCATTTTAAAATCCTGAATTTGCATTTCTTTATGCCAAAGCATGCTATTAAATTAATTTTAGGACACAATTAAATTGACTGTGTACTGATTTAATAATAAACTTTGGGATATTCAGTTATACCTCCTACATAGAGAAGATTGTGTTGTACAGGCAGTTTTATGCCAGAAACATATATTTAGAGTTGGTTCTGTAAATATAACAAAGGACGTAAAAATAAATATTTACCTAACCAGGACTAAAAGTTTCTTCATGTGGGAAAAACAGCCTGCTGCCTACAACCCTGTACTAATGACAACCATTACAAAATAAAATCTGAGTAAAATGTAGTCAGTGCCACATAAGCTCTGATGAGATAATATCACATCTCCAAATATCATTTTTTAAAGATATTTACAAAATGAGGTAGAATTTTGAGTTCTGTAGTTTAGCACCTTTGTTATAAGCAAAAAAAAAAATCCCCAAACTTTTATTAAGATGGTGTAACTGAGCTATTTGATATCTAAGATACAAGACAGAATAAAGAGTACTATTGCACATCAGTTCCCCCGTTTTCTTCTGAGAAATCTTTATGATGAGATTACATAAAATGTGTACTTTAGAAAGTCAAAGTGCTTTAATCAGTCTCTTTATATCTCTGACAAACTTGAATACACCTTTCTTCAACAATACGGCCCCTTCAAATCAGCCCTTCCAAGAAGATTTCTACTGCCCACACCTTCCAAGTAGGCCTCTACTAAAAATAGAAAAAAAAAATTACTGTTTCTGAGGTAAAAAGGATAATAGAGAAGCAGTAATAAAGGCAAGAAGAAAAATGTGATTTAGGTTTTATACATCATGGCACAGCTCACTGTCCCTCAGTCCCTCAAAGTAAAAGCCACACTTGCAGTTCCTTCTGTCAATCGCTATATGCTGCAACTGCACCTACATCTGTTCCAGATTCAAAATCAAGATAGTTTGGATGTTTTTCAAGTGACCCCCACCAGCTGGTTTTTTCGTTTCCTGTCTGCCCTCTCCTCTCCTGCAATGTGCTGCCACATACATTCACATTTTCCCATTTCTCAAATGAAATGTTCAGATTTCAGAGCAATCTACTGTTCAAGGAAGTTTACTGACAAATTGCTCAAATAATTTCTAATTTTCTACATATGTATGATTAAAGCAAGATATTTATGAAAGCTTTCATCTAACTCTTCTGAAACAACATAGAAGAATTTAATGGAGTTATTATGTCAGACTGAGACAAATTTTGTACTTGGTTATTTTGCAGAGAGGCGACTCTTCACAAATGATTTGAGAAACTAGCTTTCCTTTAGAGAAAGCCAATGATTCCCTCTCAGAAGTATGTAACCATACTGCTGCTACAAAACATTCAGTAAGCATTCATAAGCTCTCCACTTCAGAGGCATTAGATGTTCAGTACCTGGGAATGCTTATCTATGCAGGTTCAGATCTGTTTGGGACACTGAAGACCACACCATAAATAGAATTTCCAAAGACTGTCATGATTGTTTAAAAATGCAATACTTACAAAAAGACAGCTCTGGAGACTACAACCTTTTGGTAGAGGCTTAGTAACAGTTGAAGAGATAAACTTCTGCAAAATTTACTCCTACTGGTTCACAGTGCATGGGGATGAACCAGCTTACAAATGCATTGCCCTAATACATCTGGAAAAGAGCTAAGCCTTGATCCACATTACAGAACTCCATTCCTATAATCAAATATTGCATTCTGATGTTACAGATGATGTTTCTATTATTATATTCTTATATAAGTTCTCAGATTTTAATAACTTTCAATTTTTAAATTCTTTTCCCAGAGCTGAATTTCACCACACATTGCATCACAACTTGGTATGAATTTGACTTTGAGCTTTCATTTGAGTTTCAGTCAGAGGTAACAGATCTTTAAAGATAAAAAAAAATTATTATCAATGTTCAAGCAGTCATGGTATAAAATCCAGAAGGCTAATGTTTTTATTAATCTTACTGTCATCAAGGTTTTTCTGCTGAACAATGAGAGTGGAGAGGGGCAGTACAGGCACTCATAGAGTACTTGTTTCCTACCATTAGGCATATTCCCATATTCCCAATCAGGCCGATTGAATCTGCATTCTGATTTTCATAATTACAAAAGAAAGATACTCCTAAAGAATTCCACATCACCTAAATTTTCTTTGCCTAACAATCCCTACTAACCAGAATTTTCAGGCACTTGCTTCCTGTTCTTGCTTCCTTTCCAGAAAAATACAGTAAGCATCTGAGACCAAGAAAACATATAAACCATGAATGGAGAAACAGAGAAAAGAGTTTTAGCTTAGAAGTAAAGAATACCAACAAAACCCTACAAGCATTAACTCATTTCAGTGCATTCCCTGCCACTTCTACCAAGCTTCTGGCACCTCTGTGTATGTCCCAATAAAGTCTACAATAGATTTGGCAGCATTACATTCTCTTGATGGAGAAGATTTTCCTACCAGGAAATTAAAGATTGAAACATTTTACAGTTACCTTGTTTGCATTTTGTGAAAATTAAATGCTTCATTTTAATAACCACAGACTATTGAATTTATTACTGATTCTTTTTAGATTTTAATATTATGAAGTATTTCACGCAGCATATTGTCAAAACAAACTCCTGAGGAGAAGAAGAAGCCAAAGAGAACAGGGAATGTTTTCATCAGAATTTTTAAAATCACCTTATTTTCCATAGAAAATAGGTATTTGGAATTTGCAAATTATCTTGGGAAGACCAACTGTGTTTACAGAACTGAAAATTCAATCTTAGTTGTAAGTTTTCAGAGCAAAGACAGTTTTGCAGTACAAAATATTGCTAAGACACATGAAGGACCATTTGATAAATGCAAGCCAGCTCTGAATGTATTTCTGAAGAATTGCCACAGAAGAAATGGAAGTTACTGACTTGAGACAGGAGTCAGAAAATTCTGTATTTGCCTTATGCAAAAAGTTGGATTATTTAGCGTTAACAATAGTGGATGACAGTACAAATATTTCCTTGTATTTACAGATGAGTCACACATCAGGAAAAAAAATACATAAAAACTGGTGAAGATTACTAGCAATACTTTCAAACTGTGGTGCATGGATCTACAAGCCAGTTTGAAGGGGCCCACAAAAGCAAGTCATAGAAAGGTTGGTTCAAATGATAAGGGAGTCTGAAGCTCTACTTGAATATCCATAGAGGTCCAAAATAAAAGCCTCTGATTACAACTGTAGTAATTAGATACGACATTTCTCCATGAGACTACATAACACTCATGTTTTTATAGCTCAGAGATCTGGCACTCAGTATCAGGTTCAACAAGTCTGTTCCCATGTTCTACCAATCCAACAGCCACTCATTTAGCTCAGAACAGCCATGTTGCTTTTGTTCCCCTAGAGTTTTTCCAGGGGTGACTGCCACATTTTCATTAGAATATATAAATATAGGGTTTTTTCCACCCAGAAGAAAAAGCTGCCTTTGAACAAGACAGCTATACATGCCTTAATATGGGAACAAATCATCCAGAGGGGTTGTGCAGTCACTGCACAGAGCCTGGAATAACCTGGTCTCACTTGAGAGCTGACCCTGCCTTGAGCAGGAAGTTGGACTAGGGACCTACTGAAGTCCCTTCCCACCTGAACTATCCCATTATGCTACAAAAAGGCATCAAAGAAATGTGACCAGCTTTTATTTCATTGCTTTCACTCTATTCAGCTATCCCTAGGATGTTTTGCTAGTTACTGTTTTTACTTACAGTGTGTTCTGTTCAGAGGCTTTAGAGGACATTCACATCATATTTGCATGTGTTTCTATATAAACATAATGGTTTCCAGAAAGTCATTTGGGTTTTTTTTCATTTTTTTAAAGAATGAGAGAGAAAGCCTCATGGAAATTGTTGATTCCAGGAAGTCTTCGGAAAAGTCAAGTTATCAAAAATTTTGAAGAACAAACCTCTGCAGCTGGTAAAATATTCCTGCAGAGAAATCTAGAGGCAGGTTGCGTCTCACCCCTATGATTACATCCAAGCTGCTTCTCAGAAGAACAGGCTAAAACTTCCACCAAAAAATTGCTGGGAAATTTGTTTGCAAATTGATTTGAAAAGTTCAATAGAAACAAAAATAGAATAGAAGGCTTTTATGCATTTATTCTCCATGCATTTTCTTTCCCTTTCAATTTTCAGGCTGAAAGTGTAAATTCTTAGTTATTAAAGAATTTGATACTGTTAAGGAAAGAACACCTACAACTGAAATACAGCATCAGAACCAGGCAACTACATAAACACTTACCAGAAATCCTTGTACTTTAACCACCTCACCCTGCATTTAGGGGACAAAAGATTCAAGAAGCTATTCTGTTTATTTGCCACTTATTAGAGAATGAATATAGCCTTCTAATAATGTTGGTGATTTGGTAAATGTCCCTGTGAAGCACAAAAGCCCTGTGGCATGAGGCACGAGCTGCCATTTCGCAGCATTCTGGTAGTGATTTCAAAGCGTTATCAGAAGTCTAGATTTCTTTGTGCTTCTTATTTACATAAGCTTTATTTGCTTTGTCCTTTTAGAGGCCATCTAAAGGTATTGTTTGATTTTGAGGCACCTTGTGGGTCTGCATTTCTCCATATGATAATATACACATATATTTCCCACTATGCTTATTTTTACTTAGTGGTCAATCAGCTTACTGAACTCAATGCCTGTCAACTGGTTTTGATGTGTCTCAATTTCAGTCTCAACTTTTCATTTCTTGCATTTCTATCCAAATTTCTCTCTGATGTTGCGTAAGCAGGTCTGGTTACTTTACACATCTGAACTTCTACGGCACAGCCCTACTGAACTGCTCTCTCTCTTGCTCTCAATTTGTGTTTCAAATCCACTGCCGAAGCAGTCTGTATTGCTATCACAGTATGCTCACCTTGCTCCTTTTGAATTGCTATGTAGTAATATTTCACTCTGCTGCTTGTTAAAACAGGTCGTGCTTTACAGCAGGACTATGTCTCACCTACTTCCTGCAGTATCCCGTTTCTTGTTTTACTTGGTACGGGCACATATTTTTTCTATTTCTGCAGGTGTTTTTTTGTGTTTTGTTTTTTTTTTAACATGAATGGTAGCAGTAATGGAAGTGTTGGATTGGCAGTTCAGAGAGAGCTAGAGCATTGACTAAGTACCGTTTTGCTTCTACTGCTCCTTTCCAGCACATTGTGGTTGCCCTGAGCAGCTTCACTGGGAGGGGTAGAGGAAGTGCTGCAGCTCCAGTTGCATTTGCCACCCCTCACAGGGCTGAGACAGACCAAGACAACTCAAGGAGCCATAATATTTCTCCTGCTGAGGAAGGGCTAATCAGAGCTGGATTAAGACAAGAAACACCTTGGCTACAAACTGCCAAAGCACCTTGGTGTGACAGCAGCATTCAGTGGCAGTCTGCTAGGCCAGATTTAGAAAATTAAGCCATCCCTCTCTTCTTCCTGTTACCACTTTGCACAAGGAAAAAACCCAAAGCTCTTCTCTTCCTCCTCTGCATCATTAAAAATGGTCTCTACTCCAGGAAGCAACTTCAACAAACTAGAGGGATTTGAGCAGTGGCAAAAACCTTGCTAAACACCTGTCCCCAACCTGAAGGAAACATACTGGGTCCCTGCAGGTCTCTTCTTTTGACACTGGAAGTTGTTGACTGGCCTTTTTACTTTACATGGTGTTACAATTTGAAGCTTTTTGTTTAACCAGTTGTTTAACAACACCTTTACTGCTGTACCCCCACCCAGGAGCAACCCCCCCCAAAAAAAACCTTTCCAAACAACAGGATTTTCTTTTCTCTGCAGAGGCCGAACATAATTGAGGATCCATAACAGGACGATGAAGAAGGTTTCGGCTTACGTCTAAGCCTGCACTCCAGATTCAATCACAGGTAGCTGGTGGCACTTGAACTGCATCTCTGGAAACCTGCCCACTCTGGTGGCAACCAGAGACAGGGCAAGGACGCATATGTGGGTCTGTCAATCGATGCTCGCTCTGCAAGCAAGCAGATTGGGGAAGGGAAGCGGCGAGAGCAGAAGAACCTCATACAAACAAAAGGTGCGTGCTGACGTTAATCTCCGCTAACGAAGCCTGCACAGAGCCTGTGCTCTGAGTCACCCAGCGCAGCAGCGAGCTGAGAGAAAGCTCATGAATCAAACCACCCTGCCGTAACGAAGGGAAGCAGTGCGGACAGGGGGAGGGGAGGACAGCAAGACAGGGCTTGCGTCAGACCCGCAGCCGCTGCCTCCACGCAGCCCCTGCCTCTGCCGGCCAGGCACCCATCACCCTGTGGGCGCTTTCACTTGTGTCCAAAGCCTTGTCCGGAGGCCTTGCCAAAAAATTCCCTGCCTGAGCAGCAGACGGAGTGCAGAAGGGCTGAACCGCTGCAGGATGCAGTCCCTCCTGTGTACACCAGCACGGCCACACCACATGCGAGGACAACTCTTACATCAGGGCAGCCTGCAGCTTTGGGGACTGGGGAATGGGGAAAGCAAGCACTCGGAGATGTGCCTGGCACCACAAGAAGGCTGTGACCATGGGGTCAAGGTCTCCTTTGCTATTTTGTTCAATAAAGTGCACATGTGTAAAAAATCAGAACAGAAGTATCCAGCTATGTAGAGTAGGCCCTAAACATAATTTTTGCACCTTCATCAATGTGCAAAACATCAAATTACATCTTAACCCATTTACCATGGCAGCTGCACGTGGGCACACAGACTCCCTGTCCAGTCAGTTGAAGACTCAGAGGGATCAGGTGGGCTACTACCAAGGAACTGGCTCCAGTTCTCTTGTACAATCAAATGTAAACCTACATAAAAAAGCATTCAGAGAAGAGAATAAAGCCATAAACCATCCTCTTCCATAATATATACACCAACCAGCAAGCCATATGTATTTGACCATAACCAAACAACAGGGTTTTTTCACAGCTGCAACTATAAGCTGCTTTTCTGTTGGCTGATTTCTCAACTGGCATGCCTCAGTGGCTGGCAGTGAGGGGTTTGATGTGGCAATTCCAGGTGCTGGAGCAGTTACACACATCTTCACACACACAAAATCCTTGGTTATTGCAGGGTAGGCCAGGAATGAAAGCCAAGAGCCTGCAACAAATGTTGCAGTCTTTCCAGGCTGGCAAGAGGAAAGGCCTCCATCTCACAACCCAACTACTCAGGTGGCTCCTTGAGGAAATAAAAACAGATTTAGCTGACAGGAGACGCATTCAAAGCCCACATGCCCTGCAGGACTGGCATATAGTGCAGAGCAAACCTGCTCTCAATACAGATTCTTGTCAGGCTTTTGTTTTTCCTCTACTTCTCTCTTGGAGGAAAAAAGAATAAATAGAAAAGCAGGTCATTTTGCTGAGTGGTACAGAGGAATTGGCTATACAAACTCCATAATGAAACACAGCATGGCCATCAAAATGATGCGCCTTAGGAGCAGGAGAAACCCTAGGAAGTCTGGGCTACTGTTTCTGGACAAGGACCTCAAAACCCTAACCTCTCCCAATGGAGTCATCCAGAAGGAACAGGACCTCTCCTGTGTGAATGCAGTACTTTGTTTAGTGCTCACCTGAAAGACGAGTGGGGTTTTTGATGACAAATAGGCATAAAAATCTTGTCCTGGGGATGTTCACTTGATAGCTACTAGCTTACTAGCACTTTCAAGAGAGACAAGCAAGAAGGAAACAGACTGGCATGAAAAAACTCTCTTCTTTGCAAGCATTTGAGTGTTGTAAAGACAGTGACAGAAGACAACAGTACACATATGAGATCAAAGGGCTCTAGTGATTTTAAAAGAATCTCTCTCATGGTGGCAGAGGAGTTATAGTTGTTTGAGGAAAAGAAACAAAGACAGGACCTGTAAGCCTTCTTAGGTTATCTCTATAGAACAGCAGAGCCTCAGGAACAGCCATGTACATATACCTTTTGTCTTAAAAAGTCTAGTTGCAGAGCATCATTTCAAGTATTAAAATAAATTATATCATGCAGCCATCACTTGAGGTTCAATTTATTCTGCAGACAGACATCACTTCACTCTGCCTGGCCCTGAGTTTACTAGCAGATGCTTGGCTCTGTTATTTTAATGTCAAGCAAAAAAACCATGTCCTCTGCCTTTCAAGGACATATGTGAGGGCATTAATTTGGGGCTCAGTGGCCCACTAACCACCACTATGCAGCTTTCAAGCAGAACAAGCTCATTTCTGCCCCAGGGATACTGCAGGACAGATGAGTCCTCTTCACTGTGGGTCCCACTATGCGTAAGAGGAAGAATTGCAGGTGTCTGAAATTAGCAGGACCTGACAGATGAACAGGGTTGATCTGTAGGGTGGATTTATGTCTCTAGGCCAAGGTAAGGAATATCACGGAAATTTAGGATGGAGGGAAGGAAAGGCATGTATCTCCAAGCCTGATAAAGTTGTTATACGAAGAACACAAAACTGATCACAGCGGAAATTGGTAAGGATTTTCCATACCTAAAAAGTTCTGTAAGAGATTGAACTGTTTCCTACAAGTTTAGCTGTGACAGTTTGCTCAAGTTTTGACACTCAGAGTCAGAGGCAAAGAATAATTGAGCTGCACTGACTTAATAAGGAAATTAAGTATTCAGAAAGCAAAGGTAGTCAGTGCCATCTTCCTGGGCTCAAAATCATTATCAGCTCGAAACTAATTCTGCTATTCCTCCTACGGCATCACAAGTTTTACTTAGAAAATTCCTACTCTGTATCTAGTTCTACACAGAGCTTTGAAACTGAAACCTCTAATCTTGAGGGTTAGAGAGAGCCTGCAGGTTTCACAAAAGCCTGTTTGCAGTCACCTGGTTTTGTCACCCTTGAAGTGGAAAAAGCCAAGAGGGGAAACCAAAGCAGAATTGTCCAAATATTATTTCAGGAGCTTTGCTGCTTTTCTCAATCTGAAAGTGAAACTGCAGACCAGGGGAAACAGGGCCAGTAGCTGAACTGATGCCACTAGTTTCTTTTGAGCTTTTAATTACTGTGTATTTGGTAATTTCACACCAGCATTTCATTAATAAAGAGACATTCCAGCATGGCTACCACAGCAAGGCACCCTGCAGACCACCAGCTACAGCAAAATAACTTTCCTTTTGAGCTTTTATTCTGGTAACACTGTTAACAGGATTGAGGTGGGTTTTTTCCTCCTCCCTGTGCACAGAAAAATTAGAAGACAGGTAAGAGAAGTGTCTCCCCTGCTGCAGCCTGGCTAGGAGGAGCCAGGTTTCCTTTGCCACTAAAGGCAATGTACAAGGAGAAGCACCCGACTGGCAAAGTGGCACTAGTTGAAAAGGAGATGCTACACAGAGTAGTTTTAGCTCAGAACACGGGAGGCTTGCCAAGAGATTGACTTCATATCGCTGGCATTCAAGCAGTTAAACACAACTGCGAACTCTGGAAGATTTCCCACTCCTCGCTGAAGCTTCTCCCCAGTACACTGGTAACTGGTAAACAGATGGTACAACAGATACGGTGTCAGCTCCCTCCTTGTTGGAAATGCAGCTATCCAACATTTAGTCAACCTGCCTACAGTGAGAAGTGACTGAATTAGAAGTAAAAACATGCTTGCATTTCCCTTTCACTTTTAACTACTGCACATACACAGTCTGTGCCTTTTGCATCTCTAACAGAGTCCAAATTTCATTTTTCTCAAGGGAGTCTTCTCTCTGTAACTTTCCCATCCTGGCTGTTGTGGCAAAAGGTAGTAAAAACTCCCCCTTTTTTCAGTCTCCTACAACCAGTCTAGGATAAACAGTCTTTCAAACTGGCAGCATTTTCCTCCTCCAATCTGCATCCAAAGAATAATACAGACACTGCAAACAGTGTCATGAACTCCAGCATTCACAAACCAGCAAGACTGCCAGAAGCATCTGGCACTGTTTTGAGGAAAAGTTTTCAGTTTGTTTCTGGTTGGGCTTCCTCTGTGACTCGCTGCCATCTCTGACTCCCCTCCAGCCCTTCACTGCAGCTTTACCAAGCTGAGCACCAAACTCTGCTCCTTGATAAACACCTCTTGCACCCTCCACAAACTCCTTTGCTCTCTCCTATGACTTCCCCATCATATTTCCCTAGCTGTACCCACTTTCATTGGCCTCCTGCCACCTTTCTGTCCTCTCATAACAAGGCTCATTTCTCTTCCCTCCATGTAAGGCTTTAGATTCATTAATACCACACTTCCCTTGTTGCCCGCTTCACCCAAAGCTCTGTCCCAGAGCCAAACAAAATTCACATCTTGTTCTGAATTCTGCACTTCTAGTAAAGCATACATTTTCTCTTGCACATGCCTTGTATCAAGACATAACTATGATTCGGGACAACTTGCCAAGCAAATCTCCCTTTTCTTTATGTACCAAGCTCTTTAAAAGTCACTTGACATGGATAAAAAGCGCAAGGTTTTAAACAGGCTCTATTACTTTTTCCAGAAATGGATACAGCAAAGTTTGGGGATTTTTATGTGTGTGTGTTTAGTTCCAGGCTATTATGGAAAACAGACCTGCCTCCAGTTACCTAGAGACTACATAACCGAGGGGTTCAAGTGACTCTGTAAAACCACTCCAGAGGAATACCATTCAATTGCTCAGTTCAGTAAACCCTGTTGGTAGATTTTCCTTCCTTATTAATTGCATTTGCCCATTTATTATTTCCCATATTGCATAAGAAATATAAAAGAAAAGAGAAAAAAAAATTAATTGATGGAGATTTACACCCTTATTAAGGTTGAAATTTAAACACACAATTAAGTCAGGAAAGTCAAAATTATGTTTTTTCTGCTTCCATTCCCTACTCCATTATTTTCCCATCATAAAGGTATACTCTCTCTCCTGTGAGCTCTGACATCAAGCACACACGCACCAAAAGCTTTTTTATTTCCAAAATGCCACTCCAATGGCAACTTCAGCAGCTCAGCCTCACTTTTCTCCTGTGATATAGTTGTCCCTCATTCAATTCCAGCTTCCGAGGAACAACAGAAGGACTGTGTTAGAAGTTAGGGGACATCGTGAATGTGTCATGATATAGCAACATTTTATTGCTATTTTCACATAAGTGAACTGTGCCCCCTGCAAAGGGTAAAGTTTTTTCTTCTCTGCTTTGGTGCCTAAAGCTTGGCTCCTTTTCCAGAGCGGCCAAATGCCTGTAAACACCCTCCCTTCTCAGGGAGCTGCACCTCTGCAAAGTAAACAACATTCATGTGAGTGCCTAAATACAAGTTCAAGTACCTATCTTTACACACCTGAGTCTGGAAACGGGCTGAGTGAACAGGCCCTGCTTGGGGCATAAATCACTCTACAGACCAAGGTTAGGACAGAGGAGTTTCCAGTTCATAATTTAATTCCCTCAACCATTTTGCTGCTTAAATGAGAAGCCCAACTGGGAATCTTAGTTACAGTAATATACTCACTAAACATATTCATTTATCTGAATTACTTTAGGAATAGAATCACCAGCCAGGAGAACAAAAACAGTCCTGCACAAAATGGATAAAAGCTTTGCAGTCTGGTGTAAAAGAGTCCTTGGAACCCAATGCATTGGGATCCAAGGATGCCTGTAGGTTTCCTTAAGCCACAGAGGTGCCACAGAGCCTCAGTAGCAGGCAGCTGGCAACACCGCGATGCCAATCCTACTCCCTTTCTCAGATTTTCTCAGCTAGCTCCTCTTCTACCTGCGTTCAGATGACCAAGTATTTGAGCATGAATTATCACCGTTGTGGATATGCGATTTTATGCCCTTAGTCTCCACTCTCCTGCTGCACACAGGTCCCCTGTTCATCCACTTCAGCAAGGGAGGAGTGTGCCAGAGTTCACCAGTCCATATCCTTCACAGTCTTCTTTTTGGTATGATAGAGGGAACATCTTTTAATCTCCTTCAGTTCCTTCCCTTCTCCCAGTAGAATCAGACCTGGAGAAAACGGTATGTAAACTAGCAGAAACTCTTTGAAAGGAGCCCAATTACAGCAGAGACAGAGCTGCTCTCAAGCTTAAGCCACTCTGCATGCAGCCTAGTGACAGCCACAGCCAATAGTAGCTCACTTAAATGGCAGCCATCAGACAGGCCTCCAGGTAAGGATGTTACAAAACAGACGCTCACATTTGCTAGGGAAAATGTAGCAGATCTAAAGTTAAGACTAGTTTTTTTCAGTTTGACCTAGCAGCTACCTAAGACCTGTTTTTTAGGACACTGACTTTCTCCTTCCTTTGCATCTGCAAAGGACAACCTCAGCAAAGAAAAGAGAAGCATTTAGAAAATTTTTGCATAAAACCATTCGCAGCCAGAGCTCTCTGTGGAGTCCAGAAGGACAGGCGATATCATCAGGTGGCCAGGTCTGATGAAGCAACACAACTGCTTAGACAAGACTGTGTTTGTTTGTCTCACTGGTAGCACAAACCTGTATCCTGCTGTCATATGCCTCCGAGCACTTCAGGCCAGGGAATGTCTCTCAAGATTTTTGGTAAATTCTTATCTGTATTACAGTTGCAGGGGTGACGCTTGCAAATGTAACCCTGAACAAATCTGAGCCAGCCGGTAACCCTGGTAATTTGGAAGGGGATGGGGAGAACAGCAGCAGCCAGCTGGGAGCTGATCAAGGTGCCTCATGCACAACCATTTGCCTTTCTACAGCTGTTAGGGCTCAAGCTAGGACCTATATTCAGCAAGACAGGTTATGAACACACAGAAGAAAGGTGATTGCTCCCTGAAAATGCTCCTTGAATCCTTGGTGTCACAAAATAAGTTAATATTTCTTTTAACTCCTTTTCTTGATCTGCCCTGCTCACTGCTGCTACAGTGGGGCTTGATCTGTGCTTAGAACTAGCTGACATATTGAACAAAAAAGCACACTTGAAAAACACACCCTTTGTGTTCATTTCAAACCATGCCAATAGGTTGTCGTGGTGGCCTTTAGTCACATTGTACCTGAGGGCCACAGTGTGTTTCACCGATGGGGAGATCCTTCTCTCTGATTATTAGGATGCAGTGATGTCAACTGATCACGCTTGCCAGGAACAGGAGGTAGAACCATTAGCATAACCCTCACTGAAAGACACTTAGACAAATTTGTCTCACCTCGGGCTTGCCCCAAGCCAGCAGATCAGTTGACTACTTTCTGCAGCTCGGTTAATGTGCAATAACTCTTCCAGCTCTGGTAACTCAGCAATACGCCTGAACCCAGCCAATATTCCACTGGGGTGAAATATTTCAGCTCTTTCACAATAGGTGTAAAACCCACAAGACTAGTCCACATTTAGTCCTCTTAACTAGTTTTGCTTTCCCCTGCCTACATACTGTTCCTTGACCTCTAAAGAGCTGAGGAGTGGAAGGCACAATTGGGAATCCTGTAAAACTTAACTTAATTTAGCATTGAAGACAAAGTTTATAAAAGTAAGTGAAAATTACAGCCAGACTTGGCCTTTTTTTTTTCCTTCTCATAAACAGCTAAAATTAGCCAAAACCTAC